>VSMD01059467.1:0-25015 GCA_008750895.1 Mirza zaza
AATGGCTGGTGAGTTTGCATCCTCGCCAAGGCTGTGGTGCCCGTGGCGTGTCCCCACTTCCAGGGTACCCAAGCTGGGCGCTGGCCCATCAGGGTCCCCTCCCCGATCTGAGCTTCCTCGGGGAGGGGCTAGGACTTTGTTTCCTCCTGCATACTCGGATGGAGCTATGGAAACATCTGGAGGAACACCGGGACCTTTTAAGGAGAAACATCTCCAGTCAGGTTTGTGCAACGAACAGCAAGATTTTCTTTGGCGCCTACTCTATGCATTGTTTTGGTACACAGGAAGCAGAGACCAAACCAGGGCTCTCAAACTCACGTGCCTGCCAGGGCCAGGCAAGCGGCACGGAGGAGGAACGTGGGCAGGACAAAGTGAGGCAGGGAGGACAGCACAGCTCGGGGCCAGCCGATGGCTGCCAGGCAGGGACGCAGGGGCCTGAGCTAGATCCTACTGTTTTTCCTGAAAGCCAAAAACCTGGATTTTTAGGTGTATTTACCCTGACACTTAGCAGAACACCTGGCACTCGAGGACTCCATACTTATTGAATGAATAAAGGAAAGAATATTAATGATTCCAAAGCTCGTGTCCTCTCCTCTGCAGCTGAGCCTGCAAGAGGGTCCTCACTCCTCGGGGGGGGGGGGGGGGGCAGGGGCAGGGCAGAGCCTCAGCCTCCCACCCTTCCAGCACCCTAAGCTGCAGCAGCTCCCGGGGGAGCACTCTCTCCAGTAACCCTTCCCCTCAGATCCCTACCGCCAAACAGCCAGAAGTTCTAGGGGGCTGGAGGGGAGAAGACACCTCTCCGTTGGGCAAGTTAACTCTGGGGTTTAAAGTCAGCTTCGTTCAGCAAATCCCACGCCCCGACCACCCCTGCTCCAGCCCGGGCCTCCTCCCTGTCCCAGCTCCTCCTCCACCCAGCAGCAACTACACAGGCATAAATGAGCGAATTTAAACAATCGGCCTCTGAGTGTGGACGGGCGTTCATGCACCCTGTCTCTCCTCTCTCCAGGAAGCTTCAGGAAAGCAGGGACCGTACCTTATTCCCCTTATGCATCAGTTATCCAAAATTAGTCAACGGTAAGTGCGCGTGATTCGTTTCTGCCGTTCCGTGTTATGGGTGATCAAGACCAATAGGTGATGGATGGTGGTGGCTGCCCAGGATGGATGATGGGTTTGGCATCGCCCTGGGATTCCTGGGGGAGAATGAGCTGTGCCTTTCTTTCAGAGGTGCAGCAAGAAGCGCCCGGGGCTGAGGGCCTATGAGTAGGCAGACGCTGGACAAGCCGGGACCGAGAGGGGGCAGTGACAGTTTGGTTGCACCCCAAGAGAAAACCACCCAGCTGGGAGCAGGAGCAGAAGCAACCCGGGGACCCTAGAGCTCAGCCTCCATGGAGCTCAGCGTTCCCAGGCAATGCTCTTCCATGCTCAGGGCCTCAGTTTCCCCACCTGTAAAGGGCACCTTTAGCATGACCATGCAATTTATCATACCAACCAGATTTTTCTATGTTTACATTAAACCATATGAAATCACTATCAGCAACACCACTGGATCCAACCTTAGAATAATGACTCCAGGACACTGGGCATAAATTGGGACTGTCCCACACAAACCAAGACACGCAGTCACCCGTGGCTCGCGACCACACCAGCTGCTTTTCCCCACTTGCTCGCAATACAAAGCCTCCCCCCTCGCCCCCAGCTCTCCTGTCATTAGGCCGAGGTATAAAGATTAAGTTAATGGCGGGCNACACCAGCTGCTTTTCCCCACTTGCTCGCAATACAAAGCCTCCCCCCTCGCCCCCAGCTCTCCTGTCATTAGGCCGAGGTATAAAGATTAAGTTAATGGCGGGCGGAGAAAATCAGCTTTGTTGGCAAATTGTCTCTGATATTTATTTTGAACATTAAAACGAATCATTCGGACTAAAGAGGGCTGTAGTGCGTGGCCCATTAAAATGCATGCATTATGTATAACTCTCCCAGCTTCACCTCCAAGTATTATCAGCCTAAAAAGCAAACATGGTTTTTAAAGCCCTTGTTTACGACATCCCATGACAGCTGATTAATGGCCACACTTTCGAGATCTGAAAGCTTAGTAACCCAAGCTGGAAAATTCAATCTTATTCTAATACAGATTGGGGCGAGGGGTGGGGGAGAACGTGGTGAAACGGACACAGAGCAGAGCTCCTCAAAGGACCCAGGCAGAGGCCGCAGCCACGGGAGCCACGTGAGTTGGGGTCCCTCATCGGGCATTGCATGAGCGTCCTGGGATCAGCCACAGCAAAGTACCGCAGACCCGGGGGCTTAGAACAACGGAGATGTGTTCTCTCGCTGTCCTGCAGGCCACGAGTCTGCAAGCAAAGTGTCGGGAGGGCCACGTTCCCACCCAAAAGCTCCGCACAGTAGACATCATTTTCCCTGTTTGTTGGAGAGGAAGCCAAGCCCAGGGAGGAATGACGGGCCAAGGCCACTCCGTGGGTCGGTGCCAAGCCAGGCTAGCATCCGGCGCCCGTTGCCCAGTCCCGGGCTCCACCCGCAACCTCTGCCCTCGCACCCGAGCCCCCGGGTGGGGCTGTCCTCGCTGCGGGTCTGTCTGTCACAAGCAGCTCTCTCCTCTCTCCTTTCTCAGCCAGTGGGGCAGGGAGGGGAACTGAGGGATAAAAGTGGGGCTCCCCGAGAGGGCTGAGAGCTGATGGAGGCAGTCATTGAACGTAATAACTGTGACTTGGGGGCTGCAGCCCCCCTCGGGGCTGAGCTCTTAGCAGGCCCACCCCTCCCAGAGCGCCCTTTGTCACAAGAACAGTAACTGCAGGCGTCTGATGTCTGTTCCTACCTGGGGGGGGGCCACTTGTACCAACCCCTGCTGGTCCCTGCAGGCCCAGTGTCTGTGTCGTCAGGACGCGTCACCGCGCTCGCTGGCCACACTCAGCACAGCCCCAGCTGTTCAGCCTCGCACACAATTTGCCCACCAGTGGGAGAGTGGCAGCCGGCAGGTGGTGGTTCCAGGGCGCTTAGCATGAAACCCACCCTCCTGGGCTGGCACTCGAGGCTCTACCATCCTGCAACCCCAGCCCGGCTTCCAGCAATCCCGGCTATTCTCCTTGTCTAGAATGCTGTCTGCCACCTCCGCCCCATATCCAAGCCCTCTGTCAAATCCCAGCCCAAGAGCTCTCCTCCTCCACCAGGAAGCCTTCCGTGATTGCTCCAGGCCACCAAGCCCTCCCTCCTGTGAACAGCAATAAGCCTTTCTAACACTCCCACTCACTTCAGGCTTACGTCCTATGTGTCTTACTCTAATTTCACTGGTTATCTTTTCATGTAGGCTCACCCAGTGCTTACCTGGGCTGTGAGCGCCTAGGGAGCAGGGACTCTATTGTATTCATCAGAGTGCCCAGGGGACTGCGTGCTGCCCATCACAGAGTGGCACTCAATGCGTATTTGCTGTTGGCCTAACTGGGCAGCCAGGCCTTGCCAATTTGGACTTTAAGTGGAAAGATGGTCTGAATTGGTGCCATCACTGAATTCCAGGACGTCTAAAGAGAAATGCAGGGTATGTCTTGTGTGCACGTGTGGTAGCACGTGAACAGAGCCTCACAGCGAGCCTCTGTCTAGAATTCCCCTCCACCCGGGGAACTCCTGATCCATCCTCAGTGCCCGGCCTGAATGTTGCCCTCTGGGAAGTCTTCCTGCACTCCCCAGGCAGACTCATCAGATCCTTTCCACGACCTGCACACAAACCTGGGTTGGAATTCTGTTATGGGTTGAATTGTGTCCCCCCAAAAGATGCTGCAATCCCGGTGCCTGTGAGCATGACCTTATTCGGAAACAGGGTCTTTGCAGATGGTGGAGTTAAGATGAGGTCATTAGGATGGGCCCAAGTCCGATGTGACTGGCGTCCTTATACAAAGGGGAGATTTGGGCACAAACACAGACATGCGTAGAGGGGAGAGAAGGTGAAGACACAGGGAGAGTGGCTTCCACAAGTCAAGGAACGCCTGAGGCTGCCAGAGCTGAGAGAGGCCTGGCACGGATTCTCTCCCAGGCCCAAAAGGAACCAACCTTGCTGACACTCTGGTTTTGGACTGCTAGCCTCCGGAACCACGAGACAGTAAATCTCTGTGGCTTCACACACACACACACACACAAACACAAACACACACAGACCCTGTTTGTGGTTACGGCAGCCTTAGCAAACTAATACAAATTCCGCCTCTGCCTCTCACTAGCTGGCTGGCCTTAGGCAAGCTTCTGAAATTCTAGTCTCAGTCTCCTCCTCTTTAAAATGGGAACAATGAATTTCCCTCCAGCTCCTTTCTCTTTTCCCATTATCACAAAGGTAACCTCCATTTCCAGCCACCTTGCATTAGGTGTGGCCTGTGCAGGGTGGGGAATCTGCGGCCTTGGGGCCACCCATGGCCTTCTGGATGCTTGACTGCGGCCTTTTGACTGAATCCAAATTTTACAGAACAAATCTTTCTGTGAAGTTTGGATTTGGTCGAGGGGTCTGGAGGGCCGCATTGGCCTTGAGGCCACAGGTTCCCCACCTGAGCTCTTCACACGATCCTCCACACTTAAACTCTTGCTTCCTCTGCCAGTAGAGAACCATGCGGCCCTGGGAGGCGGCAGAGCTACAAGATGGAAAGAACCTGGGCTCCTGACTGACAGCAAGGAGGCCGCCCGTGGAACACCGCATTGAACAATTTCATGAAATGCCGAGGTTATTTGCAAAAACAGTTAAAAACTTGGACTAGTATAAATACTAGTCTCAGGATATTCTCATGAGGTTAGAAATGTTATAATAGGCTATTAATCGTATGTTTTTAGTGTCATTATACTCTTTCTAACTGCCCCACCACCTAACACAGCCTGGTATAAAATAAGGAACTGAAAAATGCCCACTGAATTGCTGTCAATTAAAAAGCACTACCATCAGAAGTTGTTGGTTCTAGCTCAGCCCCAATCTTAGGCAAAAGGCTTTACTCCCTTGGGCCTCAGTTTCTTTGCTTGTAAAACAAAAGGGTTAAACAAGATCAAAAATTACATACATGCCAAAGCCCACTAATCAATGAAGGCTTGCTTTTCCCCTGCGCAAACACTATGCATCAGAATCCTTCTTAACACAGAGCCCTAGCTAGCCCACACTGGTCAATCTGAGTTGTCCCTCCAGATGATACACATCGGCCACTTCTGACCACCTGTGACTCAACTGGAGTCTGGAACTGGTCTGCTTTAGTGTCTGTTCCGAGGGCAAGAACCTCGATCTTTAAACTCAAGCTTACAGGAAGAATCACATTTAGGCTTTTCCATAAATCATTGTAGTTTTGAATTCCGGAGCCCTCCTCCTGCAATGCTGCCTGGAAATGTAACCCCAGTCCTTCATGACCAGGGGCTCTTCCTCCCAGGCAAAAATTATGCAGCAGCATGGGCTTGGAAAAGACCTCCAGACCTTGGGCCCCTCTGCGTGCCACAGGTACAGCCACTATCCCCGGTCTTGGTCCCTTTAGGTGTCCCTGGACTCTCCCTTTGCCCCGAACTGCGGTTGGAAACCTTCAGGGTGGCTGGAAACCACCCAGCCATTCCCCCTGCATTGCTGCCAGGAGAGTCGAGGCCACACTCCTTATAAAACCGGCAGCCACTCTCTGCTCTCCTCTGGAGACATCTCCTGGGACCCGAGGGAAGCTCCTTTTCTCTCTATTCCTGTTTCCCTCACGGGACTTTTCCATCCTCCTCCTTCCTTCTCCCACCTCCCAGCAAGCATCATCTAAAGCCATCCCTCGGGGGTGCTTTAGAAAGGAAAGCCAGGGCAGGGATTATCTTGCAGACAAGTCCTATTTTCTCCTGGCCACGAGCTAGCCCTGAAGTGGAAAGCCCGGAGCCGCTGCCTGATTTAAAGAGAATGAAAATATATAGATATATCTGGGACTCAAAAGAACACGCAGCCTCCCCCCGAGAAGATTTCCTTTTAGTAAAGACATTAAGTATCGCCGGGGCCAGCGGGTGCTGTAAGAGCACAGGCCTCCTTTGGGGTCTTCGCCTTGCTGGCCAGTTCTACTTTTTCCCCACATTGTTTGGACAAAGTCTGCACTGAGCTTTGATGTCCCCCAAAATGCCAGTGAGAGGTAGGGCCAGGCATAGTTTGCCACGATGTTTTGTACATACTAACAGCCCTGGTGTCACATAACACAGAAGTGTCCCAACCAGGAGGAGGCGTGCCACGAGTCATTTTGTATCAGTGCCGACATTTGTAAAAGGTTTATTTCTTGTGCAGTTGTCACGCTCACTCCCATTCCGGCATGCTCTCTTTAGTGGGAGCAAAAAACATACTGGCATTTTATAGCCATTCCTGGGGAGATTCTGCAGGACTCAGTGGGACAGACCCAGCGGTCTCCAAGGCTGGTGTCTCCAGGGAGCAGGCGGATTCCAGGTCCGCACAGGCCTGGAGCTCACTCACCTGGCCAAAGGGCACGGTCACCACACAGCACCCCCGGCCCCAGGGCGCCAGCCTTGCTGGAGGGCCTTCCTGTTTGTCAAGAGAAGGTGAAACTTCTGAATTATTAATACGCAATCTGTGGCTTGCAAATTGTTGATAGTTTAAAAGTTTTTATACACTTTGAGCTAAAAAAAAAAAAAAACCCAGCTGGGGTGAGGTTTGACCCACGAGGTGCTTAAACGACCTCTGCCAGGACCAGGGAGGCAGCTCTTGCAGGTGAACGGTGCCTGTCCGGGCACAGAGATTTGGCTGATGGTTCTGGTGTGTGTGTGTGTGCATGTGTGCAGGGCTGCTGGGAGGCTTTGATGAGTCCTAGCGGTGGTGTCCCCAAACTCTGGGGGACTGAGAACAGGCGAGAGTGGAAGGCAGCGTTCTCAAAGATGCTGGGTCAATATCACCTCCTTCTTAAATCCTCCCCCAGCCTCGCCCACCCCAAGCCAGCCTAGGCAGAAGCAGTTCCTGCTGTGAGCTGCCCCCACCCCAGTCCTGTGCACTCAGATCAGCCACTTGTGTGTCCAAGCACTACACGGAGAGGCAGAGGTTGGTGCGAGGCATCTTTTCTCATGGCGGGTCAGCGAGCACACTGGGGATGGCAGGAAGGACTGCATGCATGGATGACTTCTATCTAAGTGGAGCCCTGCACGGGCGCTCCGTGCAGGGAGCCACACCTGAGCCCGGTTCTCATGACACCACGAGGTGGGCACTGCCATTCACGGGTCTGGGGAGCAGCACGCTCCCCTAAGCCAGGCGGCCTTGCCAGGGTGCCGCGGTGGACGTGGCGAGGCCAGTGGGACCAGGCCCTCCACTGCGTGGATGAGGGACAGGCCAGGCTGAGGAGGGCGCTCTCCTCTCCCTCAGTTCTACCCCCTGGGCAAGCACTCGTCGGGCCCGGGTGCGTTCGAGCAGCAGGCACACCCAAGGCAAGGCCGGACAGCGGCTCTTCTTGCCGTCTTGGCCGGCTGTGCTGGGGGAGCGATGCTAAAACAGAACTCGGCCCACTGTCAGACAGAGCAAGAGCACTGACGTCCCCTCACCTTGACCCAGCCTGGCCAGCTACTGCTTTGGTGTCACCCCTGGGCGAGTGACTGAAGAGCCCTGGGCCTCGGCTTTCTCATCTGCACATTGGGGGTAATCTAGAACCTGTCTGAAAGGGCTGACACAAAGATAGAGTCATACAGTGCAGGCACAGTGCTTGGCGCAGACCTGGCACATAGTAGGTGCTCGATAAAAGTTGCTGTTAGGAGTCTCATTGATGTTACTCTTCAAACATTGTCTTGTTTGATCCAGAGAGTCTGTGAAGCATCGCTATCACCCCATTTTAGAGATGTGGCAACTGAGGCCACGAGAGAGGGCCTGCCCCAGGTTGCCTGGCAGGCCATGCAAAGACCAGCCTTTACCTTGATCCTTCTGACCCAGTGTCTGCGTCTCCCAGTGCTATGGTCACTCTCTCCTCTCCCAATGCTCCACGGTGCACAGTCTCGGGTGGCCTCTGTGCCCTCCCTGGGTGTCCGTCGGTCTTGCCCCTGCCCCCCAACTCTGTGTCTGTTCCCACAGTCACACCTTCCCCCACACCCACTCTGTCACCTGCCACAGGGCAGGCTTACAGTGGGGGTGCAGTAGCATCCATAACAATTCACTGATGGGCCAAATGGACCCAAAGACGCCCGATTCCACCCTGAGAGAGCTAATTCTTGATTTCACATGCATGAGAATCACCGGGAAGGTTTTTGAAAACCAAGCTTGGCGGACTGCACCCGGACAGTTCCTGCTTCAGCAGGGCTGGGGTGGAGCTGGAGAATTTGCATTTCGAGCACATTCCCTGTTGCCGCTGATGCGGTGAATCTAGGTTAGAACTAGCGGGGGAACAGGCCGTAGTCATCAGGCAGAGACGCAAACTCAAGGTGGGTCCCAGTGAGGAAACAAACAGGTGGCCGAGGCAGAATACAAGGAGAGCACTTCCTGCTCCCAAGTGGGTGGAGGAGGGTGGCCAGAGGGGCAGAGGGAATAACATCTGCGAAGGCCTGAGCGAGGAGGAGCTGGGCCTCTGGTTGGATTGAAGAGGATCAGTGGGCGGAACACGGTAAGTGACAGGGTGGGACAGCCGGGTAGGGAGGTAGCTGGCACCGGGCTGTCCAGAGGGACGACCTTTGCCGACCTCCCATGCACATGACTAGCTCTGGAATGTGCATGAGAGTGATGTCTGCCACTTCCAGTCTGGCACATTAAGAACGTTCTGGATTCTTTTCTCCTAACCCCAGCATGCACTAGATAGATGAGGACCATGCCTTACAAGGTGGGAGGAAACCAGACGGAGGGTCCCTGAAAGACTGAGAGACAGATCTGCCCACAATGTGGAGCCCCACCCTGGACGTCATTCTTCTAGCCTCTGACTCTTGGGGTCTTTGTTTCAGCAGCTGAGCTCACCGGCGCTAACACAGCCCACGCACGAGGCCCAGCCTGCAGTCCTGCCTGCCAGTCCTGGGAGGCAGCTCCGTCCTGTGTCTTGTGTCTGCCTGACCACAGCCCCTGGCAATGCACACTGCCTCCCTGCCACTGGGGTTTGCAAAGCTGCCCCCAGGCTCTCTTAGACCAGGGCCTCTCAACCTCAGAGGGCAGGTGTCAGAACCCCTGGAGGCTTATTAAAACACAGCTCCGTGAGCCCCGGCCTCGGAGTTTCTGATTCAGCAGGTCTGGGGTAGGACTCGGGAATTTGTATTTCTAACAAGTTCCCAGACGATGCTGATGCTGCTGGTCTAGGACACTTTAGAGCCACTGTCTTGGGTCATCTGACCATAATGGAACTTCACCTCAGGGTGCAAACACTACATGTTTAGGGCCTGTCCTAAAGGGATCAGAAGAATTCACCCACAGCTGAGAGGTAAAAGGCTCAGGTGAGGATGGGGTGTGAGCCCACCCCCCTCCCCATCCCCTGCTGGAGAAAGAGCACCCTTGGCAGAGTCAGAAGTCCTGAGTTCCAGTCCTAACTCTGCACACGCACTCAAAGTCCCTGAGCCTCAGTTTCTTCACCTGTAAAATGGACACATGTGACACCTACTCTGTGTTGCTCACAGGGTTGTCATAAGGGTCAAACAGAAGAACCAGGAGTGCCAGGTGCCCCTGCCTGCCTTGCAGGAGGAAGAAGAGCACTGTCCTTCCTGGATCTCCAGCACTCACCTTGGACCACAGTGGGGGGGGAGGGTGTGTGCTGAGCGGGGAGCACCAAGCTAGAAGGAGCCTGGGTCCCTGACACGTGGGCCACCATTCCGGCCCTGGGCTATGCACCGACGGACTTCTCCACGTGAGAGAGAAATGAACTTTTACCCTGGAGTGTGTGTCTGTGCAGCTGAACCATTTCCTTTCAGCTCTAGGTGTTGCTGCAGCCCTCGGCCCGCTCCATGTGACCCGAGAGCAGTTTGCCGGCAGCTTCAGTTGTCGCCGGTGCATAAGATCGCGGTGCTTTGATAGTTGTCTCAACGGCGGGTGTTGGACGTGGCAGGAAACCCAGGTGGCCAAGATGCTGAAGGCAGCTCACATCCATCCCCAGGGAAACTTTCGGTCTTCTGGAAGGGGCTTCCATCAAAGGGGGCAGGGAGGGTGCGAGGGGAGGTGACGTGAGTCCACGAGGCCGAACCATGAGCAAGGTCGCCTCCCCCGTTTCCGCCAGTGCAGGGCTTCTCTTCCTCAGCACTATTGACATTTGGGGCCTCGTCGCGGGCTCGGGGACTGTCCCGTGCATTGCAGGACGTTTAGCAGCGTCCCTGGCCCCTACCCGCCAGGTGCCAGTCGCACTTCCCAGCCAAAACAATCAAAAATGTCTCCAGGGCCGGGCGTGGTGGCTCACGCCTGTAATCCTGGCACTCTGGGAGGCCGAGGCGGGAGGATTGCTCGAAGTCAGGAGTTCGAAACCAGCCTGAGCAAGAGCGAGACCCCGTCTCTACTATAAATAGAAAGAAATTAATTGGCCAACTAATATATATAGAAAAAATTAGCCGGGCATGGTGGCGCATGCCCGTAGTCCCAGCTACTTGGGAGGCTGAGGCAGCAGGATCACTTGAGCCCAGGAGATTGAGGTTGCTGTGAGCTAGGCTGATGTCACGGCACTCACTCTAGCCTGGGCAACAAAGTGAGACTCTGACTCAAAAAAAAAAAAAATGTCTCCAGACTCTGCCATGTGTCCCCTAGAGGCCAGAATCGCTGCCAGTAGAGAAGCACTGCTCTAAAGCAGCAGTTCTCCCCTCCCCTCAGCTGCACAGTGAAATCGCTGGGAGGTGTAAGAAAACATCCACCCATGCCTGGGTCCCACCTCCAAGCCAGTGACCTGGTCGGTCAAGGGTGCGGCCTGGCATGGGGATGTTTTGAAGTTCCCTAGGGGATGCTAATGGGGAGCCAAGGCGACAAGCACTGCTCTGACTGTGCCTGGGATGCCAGTTGTCATGGCGATGGGGAAGGAAGCAGAGACCGGGGCTCGTGCTGCCCTGCACCAGGGAGGAGGTGACTGCTCCAGCCTAGAGACTCAGTGGGCCCACGAGAGCCAGGACAGGCACAGGCTCTACCCTGCCCCCAGACGCTGGCCTGCCCTGGAACAGAAAATAGACTCTGTGCGCCTGACTGGGCTCTTTCTTCTTCTAGTGAACCCAGGTCCCGGATGAACCAGAGTTAACCCAACAAGACAGGGGTTCTACGGAAAGTCACCAACCAGCCTGGCCTTGCTGAGCCTGTTTCCTCACCTTGGAAACAAGGGGCTGGATTTCGGTGACATCTCAAGGCCTGTCCAGAGCTGTCACTCTGAAGCTCTCGTAAGTGACGGCACCTAGACAAGTCACTGACAGTGAGTCCAACATGGCCCGTGCCTCACCTGCCCGAAGCCCTCCCCAGCTAGTCTCCACAAGGCTCAGGCCAGCTGGTGACACAGCGATCCAGATAGGGCTGGGTGGAAGACACTGTCTCCAGCCACGGCCGGCCAGGAGCCAGAGCTTGGCCACCATTCCCCCAGGCCATGGACGAGAGGCTCCAGCACCCACAGGCTCCTGGAGGGCTGAGTGTGGCCTAGAAGCAAACGGGGCATGGGCTAGATTCACCAGATCATGTGCCAGGCAGGGTGCCCCAGCTCTGTTCCCGTGGAATCACGGCATCTCCACGCCAGACAGAGGACCCCGTCCAAGCGTTTGTGAGCAAGCGTTGCGGCCCAACCCTGGGCCATTTTCGTGCACGTCACCTGGGCCTCACCCCTAGAGATCCCAGTTCTAGGCACGGAGTGGTGTCCAGGAATCTGACTTTTCAGACTCCCCAGGCAGCTCTGATGCAAGGATCTCTAGAAAGATCCGAACCGTAATGCGCTCTTTCCAGAGAGGAAACTTCATCACACCCAGGGTGTCGCCAGCCTGTGCTGGGTCACCGGATCGCTATGCGGCATCGTAGTTCCCCTGCCCATAAAAGCCCTCGCCCTTGGCAATCACTGTACTGTCTGTCTGGCTGATAGAGGGTAAGTGACCGGCCCGGGGCTGCCTAGCAGAGAGGACGCGCAGGACGGGGACGGGAAGCCAGTCCTCCTGTGTCCCAGGTCAGCGCCACCGCGATCCGCCCAGCAGGGTGGCAGCGCCCGCTCCCCGTGCCAAGCCCGCAGCGGCCCGGCCGGCTGGGGAGCGCGGCAGGCTGTTCCTGCAAGCTGACAGCTCTGCTCCGCAAAGGCGTCTGCTTCCAGCTCGGCCTCTAATAATAGCTCCTCCTCGGAATTCCTCCCGTCTTGGTGGGAGCGGAATATTTAGACATATCAAAGATTCTCTCCCCTCCTTTCATCGGGCCCACGGTGATATGAAAGGAGCACAATGAAAAGACGGGTCTCTATGACAAGCTTCAGAGAGCAGCCGATTCCCTGACATCCCTCAAGACTCCAATTGACTCCGCGCTTCTCTGACGGGAGTCAGCGCGGTTACATAATAATAACGCCTTGCATTTCCACGGCGCTATTATGGGGCTCCGGCCGAAGTGCTTTCACACGCATTAGCTCTCTGAGCCCACAAAGCCTCCGGGTGGTAAGCAGGGCAGGGGGCCTCCGCCCGGTTTTACAAAAGAGAGAATGGCGGTGCACAGGGGTTAAGTGACTTGCCCAAGGTCACACAGCAAGTTAGTCGCTGATCAGAGGCCTCTAGCAGATCGGAGTCTCCAAACTGCCTTCCCTGAAAGAGGCGGAAGGGCCTTCCCATGCTGGTGGCCCGCCTGTCCCCCAGCCTCACCCTCTCCTGGGGCTCTTCCTGCCCCGCTCTCCAATCACACAGAATGCCTCTCGGTGCCCCAGACCTGCTGTCCTTTTAGCACCTCCCTGTCTCTGCACACATTGTCCCCTCCACCTGGTGCACTCCTCCAGCTTCTACTCCCTTCCTCTTCCTCTCTTCATGGCCAGCTTCTCCTCATTCTTCTGCATGGACACCTCCTCCAGGAAGCCTTCCCCGCTATCTCCCTGGCTGAGCCCGGTGGCTGTGCACACCTCTATTCTGTCCCGCGTGGTGCTGCATTACGATCAACAAACCCAGCGTCTCCTTCACCACACTGTGAGCCCCATAACAAGATACCACATGCCGGGTGGCTTCAACAACGGAAATTTATTTTCTGGAGGCTGGAAGTCCGAGATCAAAGACAGTCAGTCTTGGTTGCTGGGGAGGGTGTTATATTCGAGATTCGCAGGGCCACGGGACAGAGAGACAGAGTCACCAAGGCTGTAATTATCAAAAGGAGTTTTATTGTCTAGCTCGAACTAGGGTCTGAGCCCCCAGAGTGCCAGCACGGTGGCCTCTTCTTCAGGCAGGAACCCCCCTTTGTGTGCTAGTGACCTTTTTATAGCTAAGTTGTTTACACACTGATCATGCATCTGCCCCCACAGTGATTTTTACTTTATCTTGCCCCTGATAGGCTCTAACCTGTTCCGGGTCCTAGCTGAGAGACTTTTGCTTTTGCGTTTTTTTGGTTTTTTTTTCCTGCATCTCATAATGTACTTACAATGCCTTGCGGTTAGCAAACAAGCAGTAAACAGAAGCTGGAAGGTGTTTATTGTCCTTATAGCCCAGTATCTTACAGAGGGCTCTCTTCCTGGCTTGCGGACAGCCACCTCCTCGTCGTGTCCTCACGGGGCCTTTCCTCTGTGTGTGCTCGGAATGAGAAAGGGATCTCTGGGGTTTCCTCGTCTTCTTATAAAAACACCACCAGTCTTATTGAATTAGGGCCCCACCCTGTGACCTCATTTGACCCTTAATTATCTCCTTAAAGGCCCTATCTTCAAATAAAGTCACCCTGGGGATTAGGTCCTCAACGTACAAATTTGGGGGGAACATAGTTCCGTCCATAACGCCCCTTAAAGGGCAATAACTAGGTCTGGCTCTTTTCCAAGGAGGAGGTGTCTGTCTGGCCAGTGCCCGGCCCACAGTAGCTTGAACAACTGTCCCACGCAGAAATCCCTTTTTTGCAAATCCCTGACGTCACCCAGCATCTGATGGATACCCCCGAAGATGGGGCGCACACCATGGCATTGCTGGTCTACTCCATCTGACTCTGTGGTAAAGCATGAGAAAGAACAAATCAGAATATGTAGGTGGGAAATTGTTCTACCGCCTTGTAACATCGGCCTACAAAGCCTGGTTGTTCCTCCTGAAGCCACCGGAGAAGTCCAGCCCTCATGCCCATTATTTGAAAATAATGTCATCCTTCCCCTGGGTCTTGGCCTTTGAAGGCTCATCACCCCTGGGCCGCTCGACTACTGAGCAAGTGTCCACCCTGATTGTCCTCTTGTCTGCACCCCGGTCATGGGCACCCACCCCAGATCTGAGTGTGGGGCCTAGACAGAGCCCGTCTGTCTAAGCATCGTGGCCCAGAAGGCCCTCCTCCCTCCCCGCCTGGGATTAACAGCAGACCCTCTTTGGCTCTTGAAGGTTAGAGCAAGGCCAGGCCTTGGGGATGCTCTGCTCCCTTGTTCAGTGACTGCCTTGGTGCAAAGGATCATCTCAGATGCCACCACCTCCAGGAAGTGCTCCTGGCTCTCTCTTCAGTGACCCCGACACACCCACACTCCCTTCTCGGGTATAGCACTCTCTCACCCTGGTGTGCATTTTTCCGCTCACCTCCCCAACCACTGTGTCTCTTGAGGACAGAGTCTGTGTCGTGTTTCTCTCTGTGCCTCCAGCACCCAGCCCAGTTGGGGGGTCTTCCTCTGAGCCACCAGGAGCCACAGTCCCTGTCACAGGAGGCTGTCCCCTCCTGGGCAAGGACATGGGCTTGGTGGCACAGCCAGTGGGCCCGAGTGGGACCAGCTCCCAGGGGAGCCCACGGGGTGTGCCCCCCCCAGCCCCAGACAGGTGCCCACAGGGCTCCCCGCCTACCCGCCGCTGAATTTTAACAAACACTCCAAGAGATAATGGTTAATTTCACAGAGCTGTGAGTGGAGGCTGTTAAAATGTTAATATTATTTAAATTGTTTTACATTTTCGACAGTTTGAGCCACAAATATAAATGTTTTCTGAGCTTTCCACAGAGCTGAGCTCACAAAAATGATTGATGAGGCACCGAATACGAAATTTCCCACTTTAAATTAAGAAACGCAACACGAAGGCCATGAGAAAAATGCTGCCCTGCCGTATGTGGTCCCCGATGGCCAAGCGCCTGGGCACGAGCCTGGGCGCAGGTCCTCTCTCCCTCTGGTCCCTCGTGGCTGTGTGGCCCTAGGCTACTCACTTCACCTCTCTGGGCCTTGTGTCCTCCCCCGGGAACAGGACAACAACATCTACCAGGCAGAGGCGTCCCGAGGGTTCCCCAGCGGGCCCTTCTGTGGCCGCACAGAGCACTGGGTGTTTTCTCTGCCTTGTCACCTGCACTCACGGCGACAGCCGAGGTGGGTGCTGCTTTGTACCCATTTTATGTGACGTGCCGTGGCACACACCTGGGACAGGGCCTGCCCGATGCTGAGGCCAGCGCGCTCAATTGCCACGCTAAGTGGAGGTGCCTGCCCGCCTGCCGCACCATGGGACGTAACTGGTGAGTAGGGGGTGGCTTCTCCCCCATCCCCTCCCTCACCCCACACCCTCATCCAAACCCTCACTGGCCTCTGCTTCACCTCTCGGCTAAACCCTCAGTGGGGACAGTTCTCACTCACCTTCGAAGGAGGGACAGTGCCCCTGAGGCCAGCCCGGGGAGCGTGGGGACTGCCAACTGGCCTCCTCTTTTGCTCTCCCCATGGCCCGGGTGCCCCAGCCCTCCTGACCACAGAGCCCAGCCAGGCCAGCCACCTCCTGTCTCAGAGCAGCTTCTGCCTTGGGCCCTGCCTCGGTCCCCAGCAGGAGCCCCCCCACCATGCCCAGCTGGGGGCTAGGCGCTGTCCAGGCGTTATCCAGGGCTGCTCTCCATGATTCCCAGTAAAGGGATTTCTATCATCCCCAAGTTGTCTGTGAGCAAACTGAGAAACTGAGGCCAGGGGAGGCTGTGCTGACGGAGACACAGCTCGTGGGCACCGGGACGGTTTAACCCGGGTGCTCAAGCTCCAAACAACACCCCACCTTCCCTGGCTGGGTCCCCACCTGTGTCCGAGCCCCTGACCCGTGCGGCACACCTTGGGGACCCCGTCTTAGCCGTAGCAGGCATCATTCATTCACTCGCCGTGCAGCCACTCCTTCCTGGGGGCTGCTCTGGAGCGGACCATGATTGAACAGTCAGTGAGGGTGACTGACAGACCAGCAGGCAGGCAAATGGGGACAGTGCTGGGGGCAGCACGTAAAGAGCCCCCACCCAGCCTGGGCTAGCAGGGAGGACTCCCTGGAGGAAAGTCCCTCTAAGCTGGGGTCTGAACAACAAGCAGAAATTAGCCCGGCGGCAGGAGGCAGGACGGTGCTCCGGCTCAGAGCAGAGACCCCAGCACAAGCAGAGGCCCAAGCAGAGGCTGGGCCGAGTTAGGAGTGAGGGCCTCATCCTGGGGGAGGGTGAGGCTGGGCGGTATGCAGAGGAGCCGGTGAGCCGACAGGGGCTCTGGAACGGTCCCTCTGGCTACCATGGGCAGAAGCAGCTGGCACAATGAGGTCGGAGACAATCAGGGGCCTGGGGCGGCCTCCCAGCAGAGGGGCCGTGACGTGGGACAGAGGGCTGGACTGTGCGCCCAAGAACATCCGGCAGAGAGAAGGAAAGGGACCGGCCACTGGTTGAGTGAGGGACCCGGGGGAGGGCGGTGCCAGGGAGCCCCTGGTTCTGGCTGGGGTAACTGGGTGGAGGGAGGGACAGGCCCCGCCGCCAGTGGACACCTGTGCTGCTGCTCTCCCTGTGCTGGGGTCCCCAGACCTGCCCGGCCAGGGCTATCCTCCACTGGGCACTGACCGACGGAAATGCCGTGCGGCTCCAGCCCCGCCTCCCTGCTGAGTGCCCGCCCCAGCCCACCCCTTCCCCAGGGCTGAGGGGGTTCTGGACTCACGCCCCTGGCTCGGCGTGGCTCTAGCACCTTCAGAGTGACTGTGGCAAGTGATCGGACCCTCCTGAGTGCCAGCTTCCACCTCTATCAGGGTGATGGGGTCCGATGAACTAAAACACACGAAGCGCCCAGGTCTGCCTGCCACGCTCCAACTCTCAGCAAACGGTGCTCTTGTCGTTGGCATTGAGGGCTGGCCGGGTACGGGCTCCTCTCCTGCCCTCTCTTCCCAGGAGCCCCTTCTCTGGGCACAGGGCGGGGTGGCGGAAGAAGTTGGCCTGACGGATGGTTTCCGGCAGCTCTGCGAAGCGTCAAGTGCTTAATGGAAGTCAGCCGAGGGAGCCGGCCGCACGGCCGGGCACGGATCCTCTCGCCTCGCTGGTGTTCCCTGACGTTCGGGGAGCACAGAGGCACTCGGGGGCTTTGCTAAGGAGGGGGGATACCAGATGAAGCTGAGGGCTCCCTGCCCGGTCCCCGACAAGGACACACACGCGCCTCCAGGAAAGCGGAGGAAACTGGACCAA
Organism: Mirza zaza; assembly: GCA_008750895.1. Classification (NCBI taxonomy): domain Eukaryota; kingdom Metazoa; phylum Chordata; class Mammalia; order Primates; family Cheirogaleidae; genus Mirza; species Mirza zaza. The sequence goes on from VSMD01059467.1 coordinate 17,441, forward strand.
GCTCCCCCAAAGGCAAGAAGGCAGGGAGGAGCTCTGCCCCCGGCCCGTGGGCTCCTCCGCCTCCCGCTGGTGGGAACCCGGGCAAATTCACTCCGGGCCTCAGTTTCTTCAACTCTAGAATGGGGATAACAGCAGCAATCCCCACCTGATAGGCTTGCCGCGGGACTCGTCGCAGAGTTAGCACGGCGCCAGGCACACGGCAGCCGCTCAGCCAGAGCGAGCTTTAAGCGCAGGGGACAGAAACAGGTAGGAGGCACCGGGCCACCATCCCGCCCCACTGCCAACCCACTGTGTGACCCGAGCCAGTGTCCTCCCTCTCCCCCAAGGGCCTTGGTCCCCAGGATGCCTCCGGGCTCTGTGGCCTCACTGTGCACCCCGGCCTTTCCCAGAGAGGTTTTTCCATTCTGCTCCCCTCTGAGCCTAAGTCACCGGCTGAGGAGCAATGACGCCCAGACGGGTCAAAGTGAGGAAGAAAGGCGGGGCAGGCCCACGCCACTTCCCACCCTCCTCCGTCCTCCCCAGCACAGCGCCTCCTCCTCGCAGCCTGGCTCCCCGGCCCTCCCTCGATGCTCATGCTAACCTCCAAGCCTTCCTCTACGTCCTCTCTCCCTCCTCTGCTCTCCAAATCCTCCCGCCTCCCCAGCGCTCAGGCCCAGCTCAAGCCACACCTCCTCCAGGCAGTCTTCCAGCTCAGACAGACACTCCCCTTCCCGGCCCTTACGGGACAAATAGTCAGCCCCGCAAATTTTGAGGGGAGCATGATAAAGTGGGGCACGATTGGGCGGAACACGGTGGGGCAAGGTGGGACGGTGCTGCCAGCTAGAAATGACATGCCGGAACCAGAGCTGTAAGTGGGACAGGGCACGCCGTTACCACAGCAGAACAGTAGCTGTCCTATACTGGGCACGGCCCAGCGGGCCGGGCACGGTCCACATTCATCTCAGGTGGTCCTTACAACCCATTTTACAGATGAGGAAAACTGAAGCCCCAGGTGAGAAAGCTGGCAAATGGCAGATGCACTTTCTCAGGATTCCCATGGCGATCGGCACAGGCTCTAGAGCCTCCCTCTCCTCTCTGGATCTGTGGCCAGAACCCACAGGGAGGGAAAGGCCCAGAAACTCAGCCAGTAGTGGAGGCAGATCCTGAGCTCAGGCAGGAGAGGCTCCGTCAGGGCTAGCCCCCTGCTCCTCCTTGCTGGGCACGTTTTCATCGGGGAAATTTCACCTCCTGGGTCTGAACAGCCACTTGGGCTCTGACACAAAATGTTGTGGTGATGAACTTAGTAGGTGCTCGAAAAAAGATGTTTCCAGAAGAGGGATAGACAAAGCCTCGTGGCCCCTCCACTGCCCCCAGCAACTTCACAGCTGTCGGCCACCATAAAGCGGTTTTATAAGGACCCAGAAACCTCTCCCACCCTCCGCGTACCTGGGGGTAGGTCCCCCCTCGAGCAGCCGACGGCCTGGATTCCTAACTGCCAACTTCCATTCTCCTTCCTCCCTCTCTAGCACCTCCCTTCCCCTCAGTAAATAGCCCTAAGCTGGCTGTCCCAGCAAACTGGGGGCTTGGGGACATTCTTCCAGTGCCTCGAAAATGGAAGCGTCTCAGGCCGACAGCTCTCGGTGCTGGGCGAGATTATATTTCTTATTTAAATGGCTGATTGGAGGATTGCTTTCAGAGTGAGACGCCGCAGTGTGCCCACGGCCTGCTCCGGGCTCCCGGGGAGAGGCAATATTGTGTGGCATTGTGCGGCGCCGCTCCTGCTCGCACGCCGCAGGGATGGGGGGAGCCGGCCGAGGTGGAGGATAAAAGCCACCTCCCCTCCTGGTTTGGGGGAGCCGGAGATTACGCCTTTCATTCGCGAGTGCCTTCTCCAGGGCTCCCCACCACGCTCTGCACCGGTCGCCTCCCCTCTCAAAGCGACGGGGAGATAAAAGGCAATGTGTTCGCTTCATCCCACCTCCGGGGAGAGCTCAAATCAGTCCTTTGTCAGCGCGGGATAAGCGCCACCATTTTAGGAAGGGTTGTTGTTCAGGCGAGCTCTGCTGGAAGGTTTTGTGCACGCTTTCCAGCCCCACCCCCACCCCACTCGCGCCCCGGTCCCCCGGCCCCATGCTGGGCCCTGCCCGCGAGGGCCGATGCGTCCTTTCTGATCTGCGCCCACACCCGGCCCCGAGAGAGGTGGCATCCTCACGGGCGGTGTGGGCGACCCCCGGCCCTTCAGGAAGGGCGAGCTTTGCACAGAACCAAATTCTGCTTGAACCGTGCCGCACGGACCCTGCGAGGGCCCAGGCTCTTCGCTTAGAGCAAATTTCGCAGCTAATTGCGTGTCAAGATAACGTATTGGAAAGAGCAGCGTGAGGACTGCGTTCCATTCCTCTCCTTTCAAGCCTTTGTCTGCCCAGGCCCAGAGGGGCTTGTCAGGGCATCTTTGAGACAGGCTGGTGGCCCCTGTCAAAAGCAGCCCAAGGATTTCAGTGACTGTCCCAGAGCCTTGGACAAGATAAAAGGCCAGTGGTGGCCTTGAAGGATGCCCGGCTGTGTCCGCAGGGCGGGGCGGGGCCGGCGATCTTCATTACCAGTGGCTGCGGCGCGCGGGCGGGCGGTTTGGTATGCCAGGCACATCGGCGCCTCGTGCATCCAGGGACCACAATCAGGTAGCTGATGGGGATGCAAGTCACATCGCCCGGACCTTTGCCGCAGTGAACTGATTCATGCTGCTACTTTGAGGCGGGGAGAAGGGACAGTGGGGCCCGGAGACAAACCAGCCTGGCTTTATTATACGGCCGCTGTTTCCAAGCTGGACTATTCCAGCCTCTCCTGCTCCTTCTCTCGCTGCCGGGCTGGCGCTGGCTGCCTACCTGCAAAGAAAGTGCTCGCTCCGGCCCCCGGCTCTGGCTGAACAATGGCATTATGCGATGCATAAAGAGTACCCGGGCAACGGAGACAGGCATGGCTTAATTCGCTCAGTGCCCAGTGGCTTTTGAACGCCCCTGCATTCAGCCTTTATCCCAAGCAGGCCTGGGCCTCCCCGGCCCTTTATTCCCCAGCCCTCCCCGTCACTGTCCTCTCCCCACCCTGGGTTTCAACACAGGTCTGCAATGGAGCTGATGGCCATGAAATGAGAGGCACAAAGGAAGGCAAGAGAAGCCGCTCTGTCTCTAACCAGGAAGGCCTCTCGCTTGTGGGTAAGGAGACCTGGGTTTTGGTCTCAGTTTTGCCAGCAACTCTCTGGGTGGCCTTGGGTCAGTCCCCTTCTGGCTCTGGGTTCCAGGTTCGTGTCTGCAAATAGGAGAGACAAGAACAAAGTTCCAGATGGGCTTTTCCAACTCTGACATTCTGTAATTCAGGTACACGTAGCCCGATGGCATTGTTCTGGCCTCACTCATGATAGTGGAGCATCCTACACTGTATCAGTGATATTCTCCTTGACCCTGACCTAAGACCAGGCCACAGGTCAGGACAGGAAACGAGCGAAGCAAGCCAGGTGACTTCCGCGGCACACCAGTGCCACCTGCCCCGGCTAGACCAGCAGGCATGGCCCAGCTCCAGCTCACAGTTGCCTTGTAGAAATACAAAGCACAGTCTTGCAAGATCTCCTGATTTTTTTTTTTTAGAAGAAACCAGAAATTAGAAATTTTATGCAAAGTCTTACAATTTTACAACGTTAGCTCAATTTCTTATAAACACCGGTAGGTCAGACAAAAACGATCAGAGGACCTCATCTCTGCTCAGCAGGCTTCTGGATTGTGAAGTCGGGGCCTGGCGGGGCTACTAAGTATCTCAGTCCCAGAAGCACTGTCACAACACGCTGGTGTCATGCACTGTGGTGTCCTTGGGACTGGACACCTTACACTGGGGAATGATATTCCCAGGATGTTTTATCTCAAGGAAAAAGAGAAAAGAAACCACACGTGGGCTGATACCTTCAGATACCCTGCCACCTAACATCCAGGCTAGCTCCAGACCAGTCTCCTTTCCAGAGGTGAGCCTGTTGGATCTCACCTCCTCACTGCCCCTGCCACCCACCCCAGTAGGGCCAGATGGGGCCCCTAGATTCCCAGCACCCTCGCTCCTGAACAGCTGAGGAAGTGAGTCCACCACGCACTCAGACTCTGGCTCCCTGCCCCCTGGGGCCTCCATCTCCAAATCCCACCTTCCTGAGATAAACTCTCCCAGCAGGGGTCTCTCCAGGTACTGTCACATGGGGAGCCCAGGACCTGGAAGGGACCGCAGGGCAAGTTCAAGCAGACCTCTGCCGATGGCACCCCACACTGGCTGCCATGTCCCCCCAACCCAGCCCATAAAGATGTATCCTGGGGAAGAGATGCCACATCTTAATACACACAGAATTCTCTGAAGCCACAAGTTCATATCATTTCAACAAGTGTTGAACAACTAATATTTGTTAGCACAGAGGAAAACTATTAGGTACAAGGAGCTCCTTCAAGGCCGGGAGAAAAGACAGACTGTCATACAGACGTTCAGCTAGATAACAACCAGAGAACAGGCAACCTGGGGCGAAACGCACCCGTCTTCTCTGGTGGTAGAGGGATCGCTTTATTACAGCACCGCGCTCCGCTGTCAGAAATGTCTTGGCCAAACACAGCCCTCCTATAGGAAGCATGAGGCTCCCAGCTCATGGCTGTGATCCAAAATCAAAAAGCGTCTCTAGCCCCCCGGACTTGGATCGGATTGTCATGGGAGGTAAGAGAAGAAAGAAGGGGTGTTTGATCTGTTCCCTAAACATACATGTGGAGGCAGAGAGGGGGAGGGATTGGATGGTTCGCTGGGGGAGTGGTCCCAAAGTCCAGGGTAGTTCAGGCTGGCTGGCGCAGTAGGGACATGGAAGAAGAGAGCTGGAAAGAAGGTGAGAGGGGTCTCCAAGTCATGATGGACCCCACGCAGACAGAGAGTTTGGATTTTATCCTGTAAGCCATAGGGAGCCATTGAATGTTCATTGAGGGAGGGATTCCGTCAGAACTGGGTTTCAGAAGGAGCCTCCGCCGGCTATATGGAAAGTAGACTAAGAGAGTGGCCAAGAGACGAAAGCAACAGTGGCTTTCAGGGCAGTGGCTATGGGGCACAGAGGAGGAGACAAATGTCAGAACTGACACAGAGAAAGAACCCAAACAGGTTGGTACGTGGTGGGACACTGGGGGTAATGATCAAGGATGCCCGAAGTGTCGGGGAGGATGATGTCAGGAGGAGGAGGGACAGGTTTGGGCAGGAAGAAGATTTCAGACCCATGCCTTGGATGGATGATCACTCAGAGACCAGAGAGCAATCTCAGGGCTTAGTCCACGGGATGGAGGGCCCCAGAAGAGCTTGTGCAGGGGAGGAGCTTGCATAGGGGAGGAGCTTGCATAGGGGAGGAGCTTGCATAGGGGAGGAACTTGCATAGGGGAGGAGCTTGCACAGGGGAGGAACTTGCATGGGGCAGAGGTCTGGGGACAGGGCATGCTAGGAGGCAGAATTCCCACGTGGGACCATGAAGGAGCCAGCAGCCCACAGCACGCCCCAAGACCCCATCTATGCTCCCTGGGGCTGGCTGGGAGCTGCAGTCTCCAGGACCCTATGGGGCCCTGAGTGCCTAAAGGAGACGTAAATATTTGTCTGGTTAAGAGCCCCCACTGGAGACTCAGGAACACCCCTCCACGCGTGGTAATCGGCACATCTTTCGTGGAGGGCTTAAAGAGGGGAAGCCGTCTCAAGTGATGGCACTTCACGCTCGGCACTTGACATTCCCAGGCACTCCACAGGCATTAGCTAATTAATCCTCGAGTCTGTTTAGCCCCCAAAAGAGCTCCCAGAGGCTCCACTTATACCCCGTGTGCGGGGAGTTTCGCACCTTTCTGAGGCTGGGGACCCAGCGCGTGGGGGAGACAGCCTTGCAGATAGCCATTCGCCCACTCCCTCGCCTGCAAAGCACGCCAGTGGCTGCAAGGAAGCCTGAAAGGAGTTGTCATCGTGTGGTACTTTTCCTGCGAAAGAGACAGGAAGACGGAGAAAGGGACAGGAGACCAATATCAAGTCAGATCCCTGCTAGAGACTGCTCATTGCACATTTCGTTTGTCCCCAAGCATTTTAAATGTCTTTCTATTTAACTCGCAAAATTATCCTATGACATACATGCTTTTTTTGGACTGGATTTCCCCAGGAGGAGTCCCTGAGACAGGGGTTCAAGTGCAAGCAATTCATCTGGGATTGGACCCCAGGAAGCACCAGTCGGGAGGTGGAAGGAGAGACAAAGAGGGAAAGAAGTCAGTAAGGGGTGTGTCATGTTGCCCTCCGCCATGTGGGCAAGCAAGACCCCTCCTGCCGGGACACTCTGGAGATCCTTGGAGCACACCCCGGTCGTCCCACCGAGGGTTGAGGGAGCCGGGGGACTTATGCTCCCACCCCTGCCAGTCACGGTTTGAGGGCTGCTCCCAGTGGAGGTGGAAACATGAACTCCCCACAGCGACGGGCCCGGGCCACATGCGTGCATACTCAGAACAACCTGAAAGCCCTTGGACAAATACCCACAGGTGCTTGCATCGGAAGTCCCCAAGGAGGACAGGTGCCGAGAGATATGGAGGAAGCACCAACAGCAGCAGCTGTCGTTAATGTGATACTGCTAGTTCTGTTTCCCCAGATGGGGAATGCAAGCTCAGAGATGGGATAGGACTTCGCCAAGGTCGCACAAGTAGAAAGTGATGAAGTCTAAACTTGACCCAAGCCAGTTAGCCTCAAAGTCCCGATTCTTTGCCACTAGGCACTCCTATCTCCCAAGGCTACCTTTCCTCTTCTGTCTTCTTTCTCCTCATCCTGGACACAAAAAACGAAGGACAGGCCTGCCTGCTAATGGTGTCCCCTCACTGTGAACAAGCCTCCTGACTCATTCCAGCAAGAATCCTTGAGATAAAGGCTCAGTGACAGATCTGCCTATTGGCAAAGTCTGGAACCGGGTGGGGCACCCTTTCCTCCATAGCACTCACTGGTGCTCAACAAGCCCCTGTATATTTTCTCTGGCCCTTTCATCCATTTGATAACTTCGTGACGTGCAGATCTGCAGGGATTCAAAGGACTGTAAATTTCCCGTCCCTGATGCCACAGCTCACGCTGCTGGGTTTGTGCTTTGTTTTTGCTTGCACGAGCCAGTGGTGAGCATTTATCGCTGGTTGGAGAATTGAATTTGGCAGGAGAGATTTCTGTGCATTTGGGGAATTAATTTGCCAAGCACCTTCGCCAGCAGAAATGCTAAGGATGGCAGCCAAGAGGAGAGGGGAGCAGGCAGCCTGGCAAACGTGGCCTAAACCCTCTTTTGTGGATGGTTCTCTGCAGCCCTGCGAAGAAACACAGCATTCTCTGCTTTCGCAGCCCAGAGCATGACTTTCCCGTATACACGCTGTCTTCTCCTCCCCAAAGTAGCCCTGCCCCATCAGGGTCCTGCCCAGGAGGGAAGCTGGGGTCAAGGATGTGGTGGCCAGACAGAGCAGAGGAGGGACCTGGGGGCCAGCCATGTCCCCTGGGGTATGGCACATCCTTGGGGTCCGCCCACCGGGAATAGAAAATTCCCGGGTAAGCAGGTGTGGC
>VSMD01059472.1:0-34064 GCA_008750895.1 Mirza zaza
CATGCTCTCTCCCACGTGAACACTTTGAAATGTGCACAAAACTTAACAGTTTACATGATGTTTTCATACACACATAATTTTATGCTTATTACTTTGAGACACAAGCAAAATAGGTAGAACACCTCTAATTTACAGGTGAAAAAATTAAGATTTAGAGAGTATCAGCAATTTGCCCAAATTTATCCTGTTGTAGCAGAGTAACAAAATCATCGTTTTTATTGTCAGGAGAATTTCTTTTCTATTAGGGAGGCAACTTTTGCTTAGAAGCAATACTTAAGTTTTGCTTAGAAAAATAGTTCTATGTGACACTAGGGACTAAAAAATGAAATTCTGAGAATACGAGTAGCTGGAGACAAGGAAGCAAGACATAGCTAAACTGCTCTACATTAGAAAGGAACAGGAATTTGGGAATAAGGATAGTATGGAAGATAAAACAGAAGAGAGAGAGGGGAAGGAACAGTATTGTTATCAATCTTTAGGGTCACTGAAATACCTTTAAAGAGTAGAAATATTTAATATTCAATTTGATGTATATATTCTTTCAATTTAAATCTCCTTTCCAAATCTGTAGCAAACCCTATAGTTGATGTGCTATAATGTATATAGCTTAAGATTCTACCTTTTTCTTCATTCTTTTTTTCCTCCTCCCTCTTTCATTCTCCTTTTTCTTCCTCTTTCCCTCCCTGTTTTTTTTATCTTTTATTTTTTAATATTTAGGAATAGGGTCCAGTTCTGTATCTGGGTTAGCACAGTGTGAGACAGGGACAGCATCTGAAGGAAGAAATAATTCATAGCTGAATAAATTCAACTGAGACATAAGCTTGGACTTTAGAGTAAAGAAAAAAACATACCACTTCCACCATCCAGATTCACAGGAATCTTGGGTAAAGGAATTAATCTTCCACATGCTGTTCTTATCTAGTTTTTAAGGGAATTACAGTGGTAAAGCTAAGACTAGCGCCCAGGTTTTTAAATTCCTAATCCAGTATTCTTTCTAATGCCCAAGAAGAGTATTAACTAAGTAGTACAAGTACAGGCCATGAGTTAAGATCCACTGTGTTCTGAGATGATTTAGATAATGTAAAATATAATGCAATGCTCCGATCGTGAAAATAACGTGATGGGTTGATATTCAGTAAAACGATTAGTAAAAAACAAACAAAATGTGAGTATAGTCTTGACTGTGTAACTGGGCAAGTCATTTAACCTCCTGTGCCTTACTGGAACAATGAGACAGCTCTCGATATGAACCTTGCTATGGAAATTAACACTATTACGCTGACCTGTATGAAGTTGCTATTTTTTATAGTTTCAAAAGGTCAAATATTGGCAGTTTCACATAGGTAAACTTAATATTGAGCAACAGACACATCTTGTGCCTTATTTCCACATCCTGATAAAAGTTCTGATTACTTCAGTGATGCCTAGTGTTATTCATATTCAAATGTGTGGTCACTTGGTTTGTTAGATGCTACCTATAATTAAGTTCTTTCCCTTTTCTTGTATTCTTACTAGTTCTGTTCTTCTTGTGAATCTTACTGCCTAGAACAGATGTGAATTTAGCTGCCATCAGAGTGCCTTTAGCAAGCCACAGAAACCAGTGCTTTGCAAAGAAATTCCCTTTTTCTATAGGTAAGTAAGCTACCTATAACTCAAACACTTATTTTATATCTGCTTTAAAGTGTACAGTCACACATTCTTAGGGTTCAAAGCACACTGACAATATTTAATTTTGACATCTGTATGAGTTAGGTAGAAGTAGAATTTATTAATTTCACTTTGAAATCAGAAAAAAGGGAGTTGGCCCACTGAAAATTAGATTTTAAAAGATCCGAGTCTGTTAACACCAACCAATTGTCTGCCAAGTATTACATTGGGAGTTTTTGCTTTTGGACAAAATTACACTATTAAATGTTAGGACCAATTCGAATTATATGAATACACTGTATACACAGTACGTACACATTTCCACTTACACCTGATAGTTACTTAGGAAAAAATATTTTAAAAAGCAGAGAAAATGGCCAGGTGCAGCGACTCCTGCCTCTCATCCTAGCACTCTGGGAGGCTGAGATAGGAGGATCACTTGAGGCCAGGAGTTCGAGACAAGCCTGAACAACATAATGAAACCTTGTCTCAAAAAAAAAAAAAAAAAAAAAGAAAGAAAGAAAAAGGAAATAGAAAACTTAGCCAAGCATGGTGGTGTGCCTGAACTACCCAGCTACCTGTGAGGCTGAGGCAGGAGGATTGATTAAACCCAAGACTTTGAGGTTGCAGTGAGCTATGGTGAGGCCACTGCACTCTAGCCCAGAGAAACACAGTCAGAAAAGTAAGGGATGAATGTAGCCGTAAGGTTAAGGGAAGGCACAAAGGAGATGAGTCCTAAATGGGAAAGGCAAGACAGTCAAGGTGGCTGGAAAGGAGTATTCTGGAGTCAAGGAAAAAATCTGGCATTGAAACAAACTGGCCAATTGATCAGCTTTATTGGAGCAGTGTTTTATTTAGGCGATATCCACTAATATTTGCTATCTTTTATAAATAAATGGGATTTCATTGAATTTAATATTGTACCATTTGTCAACTCATAACAAATTCTTTTGGCACTTCAGTATCTAAATCCACGTAGACTAGCACTCACCTACTTATAAGCTGGTTCTATTTTATAGTGCTGTAGAAAAGTTTAGTTCATATGCTATGAAAATATTTCTACTAAAGAATAAATATTTTCACTCTTAAATACATACTATAGAAATAGTTTTTACTGCCTATGGCAAGTACTTTATTTATAAAATGCTTCATTCCTAGTGTAGGGTGTATTGTATAAATTTGAGAGGATTAAGTTCCTTGATAAATTATAAAATGATAAACATCTTTCCCTAAAACTCACTGGTTAGGAAATATGAAAGATAATCATCTAAATCTATCTGCTGAAAATTCTTAAAGCAGATTATAAAGCTAAGTTCACCTGAGCCCTTCATGGGTGAGGATTTCGTTCTAAGGCTGCAATAACTTCATTTGTGGCCAAGTCTCAGCTCCAGGAGTAGACAGATTACCAAAGATATTCCGCAGATCAGTATGAAGCACATCCTACTTAAACTGATTATGCTGAAATTGTCAGATCACAAATGACAGCCAATTTCATTTCCATAAAATTTACCTAATCATAACAGTAATGATGTAGAATAAGAAAGATGTCATTACATGTCATTCTTTTGGGATATTTAAACCTTAGGTGGGCATTTTACAAATAAAATTCTGTAGGTCATATATGAAGAATCTCAGCAAATGTGATTTTAAGAAAAATATGTTGTAGTGAAAATGTAGATTTAATGTTTAAAAATTATACTTTCTTATCTCTACCTCACTGATTTATTTTAAGAGAAAACTAACCTGTGAGTTTAAGTAGTATATTTAATCTTTTTCCTCTATACTGTTTCCTCAATAAATAAAGATGATAAAATAAAGCAATGCCTAGTTTACAGATTTCTCACTTTTGTACTACTTTTAACTCACAGCTTCTGAATGGTGCTCTATAATAGTCACAAAAGGAAATAGTGTAATAAACATGATTGGCAATTATTTCATGCATCCTTCAGCATAAAAGCCTGTTATGAACTAAAGAAATTTGTGAGCCTCTCTTAAGACTGTTCTTTATAGTGTGTTTGCATAATAATAAGGCCCAATCTGTTTGAAAAACAAGTAAAGAGCAAATTAATAAGGTCATCATTTTGGTCTAATGATGCTTAACGCAGTTTTTGCAATCTGCTCAAGACAAAAGGTGACCACTCAGACATAGCCAATTATGCATTTGTGTAGCAGATGAAATCTTTAATGATGAATCTGATTAACATTCAATAGTAAACATACAGGCTGAGAAAATGACCAAGCTACCTCCTGCAAACATCATCAACTAAGGCTTTGTTCAGATTGAGGTCAGACTGGTATTCCAGAAAGGCGCATTAAGATAAAAGTTTATCAAATGTGTTAACATGGATCCCCCTAAAAACACACACACAAAATCCCTCTTGTACAAAGGCTACGTTTTCAACAGCTGACTTGTCTGAACAATTATAAAAATAGTAGACATTTTTATGGGTTGTATGTATATGATTTTTTGAGTAGTTTTAATTTCTTCGATCTCCAAACACAGAGAGTATGATAAAATAGTGCCACCAGAGACTTAGCAGTTCCATTGCTCTTGTTTTTCTACCAATGACCCCAATGTAAGCAACTTGAAGAAAATCTGTTTTACTCATACCTATGTTTTTAAAATGCCTTGGATCCAATGGGGTTTAAGAATTGTTTCTTATATAAATAAGCATTACTTAATAAAGTATGTAAGAGATTAGGCAAGGATATCACATATTGTATTTCTTATTATTATAAGACTGTTATTGAAGTATAGCAAACATCTAAAAAATAATACACAATAAGTCAGAAGGTCAATGGATTTTTCACAAAGTGAGCATACCCATTAGCCTGTAGCCAGATTTTTTTAAAAAACAGAATACCAAGAAACAGCATCCTAGAAGCCCGTTCCAGTCACTAAGACCCCTCCCTGCCCGTTCACTTACCCAACTGTAGATACTGTACATTCATTTTGCTTGTTTTTGAACTTGTGTCTCACTTTTTTCTCTCAACGTACTTGTGAGATTCTTCAGTATTTTTTAATGTATAGTTGATTCTCTTTGGGCAAATATACCATAATTTATATATCCATCCTGCTGGTGTTAGATTTTGAATTACTTATCCATTCTATGACCGTTTCCACTTTATAGCTACTGTTTGCTGCTACAGACACTTTATATGTCTTCGGGTGAATATATGTATGCATTCTGTTGGGTATATATCCAGGAATATTGCTGGGGTATAGGATATACATATGTTCAATTTTAGTAGATAGTATGAAACAGTTTTCCAAAATGGTTATACCATTTCCCATTCCCATTAATAGTGTAATGAGAATTCCAGCAGTTCTACATTCTTGTGAATCTTTAGCATTTTCTGTTTTTATTTTAGCCATTCTGGTGGGTGGATAATGGTATTGTATTATGCTTTTAATTTGCATTTCCCTGATGACTAATCTGTTCATACATTTATTGGCCATTTGAACATCCTTTTTTGTTAAGTACCATTTTTGTTTTTGGTCCACATTTTGTGCTACAAGCCAAATTGTGTCTCCTGAATGTGGTTACAATTAACCAGCAAGTAAATAAAATTTGAGTTTTTACTGTGTTGCAGAAATTTGGTAGAAATTGAAATACAGATGATCCCCAACTTAGGATGGTTCAACTTACAATTTTTCATCTTCACGATGGTGCGAAAGTGATACACGTTCAGTAGAAACCATACTTGGAGTACTCATGTACCCATTCTGTTTTTCACTTTCAGTGTAATATTCAACAAGTTATATGAGATATTCAACACATTATTATAAAAATAAGTTTTGTGTTAGGTGATTTTTTTCCCAAATGTAGGCTAATGTAAGTGTTCTGAGCATTTTTGAGCATTTTTAAGGTAGGCCAGGCTAAGCTATGATGTTCGGTGTATTAAACACATTTTCGACTTACGATATTTTCGACTTATGATATTTTCAACTTACGGTAGGTTTATCAGAACATATTCCTGTCATAAGTTGACGAGCATCTGTATATCCACATTTTTAAGTTTCTGAACTTATGGTGAAAATAAAAAATAACATGATTATTATGTGGTGATAGTAAACAAACTCATTATAATAATTACGGTAAAGGAAGATACTAAGTATTTATCCTGACTTTACTTTTAAACTGTACATCTGAGTAACCAAATAGTAGATAAGGGAAAATTTCTTCTAAAAGTACTCTATGTAATAAAACTGAATAAGGAATGATAGAATTGAACCATTACTATTTTTCAACCCCTAATGCATTAAGGGCCCTAGGCATGGAGTATTAATGGCTATTAACTGAAAAGAGAGATACTCAGATGTTTTATGCTTTTCTTTTTTTAGATACAGGGTCTCATTCTGTCACTCAGGCTGGAGTGCAGTGGCATGATCATACCTTACTGCAACCTCCAACTCCTGGGCTCAAGTGATCCTCCTGCCTCAGCCTCCTGAATAGCTAAGGTTACAAGTGTGCACCACTGTGCCTGGCTATTTTTAAAAATGTTTTTGTAGAGACAGGATCTTGCTATGTTGCCCAGACTATTATATATGTTTCTTGATGGAAAAACACAATACAGTCAATGAAGTAGACTTGCTAAAGTCAAACTTGAATCTAGATAAGCCAAGAGTGAACCCTAATGTAAGCTATGGTCTTGGGTGACAATGATGTGTCAATGCTGGTCCATTGATTGTAATAAACATACCATTGTGGTGTGGGATGTTGGTGAAGAAGGTGTGGGGAGGGGAGCGGGTATACGGGGAACTCTTACGCTTTCCCCTCAATTTTGCTGTGAACCTAAAACTACTCCAAAAAAAAAAATCTGTATTTTAAAAAACATTACCTAATCCAAAGTCAAGAATATTTACCTCTCTATTTTCTTCTAAGAGTTTTAATTCTTACATTAACTCTCTAAACCATTTTGAGTTAACTTTGTATATAATGTGAAGTAGGAGTCTAACTTCATTATTTTGCATGTGGATACCCAGTTGTCCCAACATCATTTGTTGAATTCTTTCCCCATTGAACTGTCATTCACTCTTGTCAAAAAACAAATGCTCATAAACGTATGGGTTTATTTCTGGACTCTTGATTCTATTCCATTATCTATATAGGTATCTTTATGGCAGTATAATACTATCTTGGTTACTGTAGTTGTGTAGTAAGTTTAGAAATTGGAAAGTGTAATAGTTGCATTGAATCTGTAGACCAATTTGGGGAGTACTGCCATCTTAATAAGAAATCTTAATAATTCTTTTGATCCATGAATGTGAGATTTTTGTTAACCTTATCCCTATGTATTTTATTCTTTTAAAGTTTCTTTAAAGTTTTTTACTTTTAATTTTTATGGATATGTAATAGTTATACATATTTATATTGTATTCTTTTTGATGTTATTGCAAAGTAAACTGATATCAATTTCATTTGTGAATTGTTTATTGGTACTTTATAGATATACAATTGAATTCTGTATATTGATCTTGTATCTTCCATATTGATTCATCTGTTGATTTTAATTATTTTAGTGGATTCCTTGGGATTTTCTGTATATAAAATCATGTCACCTGCAAGTTTTACTACTTTTTTTCTGATCTGGATGACATTTATTTTTCTTGCCTTGTTGCCTTGGCTAGAACCTCCAGTAATGTTGAATAAAAGTGTCAAGAGTAGACATCCTTATCTTGTTTCTGATAGTAAGGGGGAAGCATTTAGTCTTCTCCATTAAGTATCTAAGCTGTGTATTTTCATTAGATGCATTTTATCAAGTTCAGGAAGTTCCTTTCTATTTCTAGTTTATTGAAATAGTTTTTACTATAAAAATATTATTAGATTTTGTCAAATGCTTTTTCTGCATCTATTGAGATAATGATGTAGTTTTTATCCTTTATTGTACTGATATATTACATTAATTGATTTCCAGATTTTAAACCAATCTTGCCTTCCTGAGATAAATCTCATTTGGTCATGGTATATAATCTTTACTATGTTGCTGTACTTGAATTGTTAGTATTTTGTTGAAGATTTTTCTGTCTAAATTTATAGGGGATACTGGTCTGTAGTTTTCTTTTTCTTTCTTTTCTTTTTCTATTATATTTTTTAAAGAGGGTCTAGCTGTTGCCTAGGCTAGAGTGCAGTGGCACAATCATAGTTTATTGCAGCCTCAAACTTCTGGGCACAAGCAGTCTTCCCACCTTGGCTTCCAAAAGTGCTGGGATTACAGGCATGAGCCACCATGGCCAGCCTGTCTATAGTTTTCTTGTGCTCTTTGTCTGGTTTTGGGATCAAAGTAATACTGGTCTCTTAGAATGAGTTTCCTCCTCTTATATTTCTGGCAGAGTTTATGAAGGACAAATATTAATTCTTTAAACATATGTAGAATTCACAATTGAAAACATTTTGTCCTGGGTTTTTCTTTATGGGAAGGTTTTAAATTCCTAATTCAATCTCTTTGTTATAGCTCTAGTCAGATTATGTATTTCTTCTTGAGTCACTTTCAGCAGTTTGTACCTTTCAAAGAACTGTCCATCTCATCTAAATTATCTAATTTTTTTGTCACATAGTTGTTCACAGTAACAATCACTTCTTTTATTTCTTTAATGTTGGTAGTAATTTGACCCTTTTATTTTTTTAAAAAATCGAAATAGCTAAATGTCAATTTTGTTTTAGTTTTCAAAGGACTTTTTTGGTTACTGTTTGCATGGCTTATCTTTTCCATCCTCTTACTTTCAGTCTACTTGTGTCTTTGAATCTAAACTGTGTCTCTTGTAGGAGGCATATAGTTACATCATGTTTGGTTTCTTTTTTAAAATTCATTCTGCCAATGTTTTTTGATTGACATAATCCATTTACATTTAATGTAATTACTGATAAGGTAGGATTTATATGTGCCATTTTGCTATGTATTTTCTATGTCTTATGTATCTTTCATTCCTCTATTTTTCAGTTATGATCATCTGTCATGCTAGATATTTTCTAGTGTGTCATTTTAATTCCTGTATTTCTTTTACTATATTTTTTATTAGTGGTTGCTCTGGAGATTACAATTAGCATCTTAATTTAAAAACAATTTAGTTTAGATTAATAGTAACTTAATAGTATACTCAAACTTTTCTCCAATATCTTCATTCTCCCCTTTGTACTATTATTGTCATATAAATTATATCTTAAATATAAGCATATTGACATAGGTTTATAATTATTACTATGTAATAAGTTGTATTACATACTTAGTACTATGTACTAAGTTGCCTTTTAATAAAGATAGAACAGGATTATGAACAAAAATATACTTACACCATCTTTATATTTATTTCTGTAGTTACCTTTAGCTACACTCTTTATATCTTTATGTGGATTCAAGTTAACATCTAGTGTCTTTTCATTTTAGTCTGAAGAATTCCCTTTAGTAGGATAGATTTACTAGTAAAAAATTCTAGGCTTTTGTTTATCTGAGTATGTCTTAGTTTCTCCTTCATTTTTAAAATTAAGTTTTTTGAGATGATTGTAGATTGACTGCAGTAGTGAGAAATAGTCCAGACAGCCGGTAACTTTATTTAGTTTCCTCCAATATAATACCTTGCAAAACTGTAGTATGATATCACAACCAGGCTGTTGACAGTGACACAGTCATTATGCAGAACATTGCCATCACCACATGGATCTCTCATGTAGCCACACTCATTTCCCTTCTTCCTGCACTCTTTCCTTAATCCCTGGCAACCACTAATATGTTCTACTAAATCTGACATCTGGGCCAGAGACATTTTCTTTGACTGCTTTTTACCCTATATATCTTGCATACTTTGCTATTTGTTTGCATGTCTAGTAAATTTTTTGTTGAAAACTGGATATTTTAGATAATACATTGTAGCAACTCTGGTATTTGGTCCATCTCTCCCCAGAGTTTGTTGTTTTTCTTGTTGTTGTTCAGCAATTTTCTTAAATTGAGTAGGTTCTGTGTTCACTGTCATTGAGTTGTCTTCTGTTTTTTTTTTGGGGGGGGGTGTTGGTTACGTTTTTGTTTTTATTTTTAAGTCTGAGTTCCTAGTGGTCACCTCTGGGTCACTAAAATTTAGTGATCAGCCAGTGGCCACTCAGATTTCCTAAAATGCCTTGTCTTTGTGTTTTCCACCTTTGGCCAAGGGCATCTGTGTGAGAAGGCCCACCTTCAAACTTTTTATAAGACACTTTTACCTTTCACTTCTTCATAAAGTTTATAAGACACCTTTGCCTTTTACTTCTTTCTTGTGTAGGACCTCAAGGTTAGCTGGAGGTGGCTACCTGAGGGCTGCTTCTTTCCTGTGTCTTTTATGAGAGTGTACACCATCTTGTGCATGTATGCAGCCTTTTAAATCCACAGGAATATACCAGAGCTTTTCAAAGTTCCATATGCCTTTTGTTTTGTTTTGTTTTTGTTTGTTTTTCCCCATCAGTTCTTCATCCTTTTCACCAGCTCCTCCTGCCAGGTTACCATGGCCAAGTAAATGTGAGGCTAGGACAGCCTAGGTGCCTCTCCCCTAGAGAGGATGCCTGGCTCCTCTACTCTAGGCTTGGCTGTTTGTTTTGAGACCAGTGGTCTCACTCTGTTGCCCAGGTTAGAGTGCAGTGGCGTCACCATAGCTCACTGCAACCTCAAACTCCTGGGATCAAGGGATCTTCTTGCTTCAGCCTCCTAAGACTACAGGCGTGTACCAACATGCCCAGCTAATTTTTCTTTTTTTCTGTAGAGACAGGGTCTTGGTTTTGCTCAGGCTGGTCACAAACTCCTGAGCTCAAGAAATCCTCCCACTTTGGCCTTCCAGAGTGCTAGATTTATAGGTGTGAACCACTGCACCCAGTCCCCTACCCCCACCCCCTTTTACTTCTCTAGGATTTCTCATCAAAGTCCTAGCCGGGCTCTTGTTTGCCACAACTGAAAGCACAGCCTTAGGTGGCTGTGTTGTTGCCAGATTAGTATTGTTTGAGTAGCGTCCTTGAAGTAGGGTTTTTCTCCCCACTCTCAGTTAAATCAAATAGCTGCAACACTCTAGGAATAGAGATTTCCCAGGTAGCTGCAGGTTCTAACAAACTATTGACTGTGCTGTGGGGATGTTGATTACACAGGTACAAGTGTTATACCTGGGTTAAAAATATTAACATCTCTAGAACATATCTCATTTTCATCAATAAGATTGCCCATAATACCTGTAAAAACCACCTTCAGAAAAGCTAGAAACAGCAGAAATAATACATTTGCATATAATACATTTGCATGTGTAGTCATTTCAGATTTAACATTCCCAAATATCTTCATATTAAAAAGAATTATATTGAATAAGTTAAAAATAATATCTGAATTTTAGTGTGCTAACATTAAGATTGAATAAGGGAATAAAAATGAACTGTTTCTCAGAAATACAGGTGATGGTTATATTCAATTAACACATATAATAAGTTATGATATAATTGCCTAACTCACTAATATAAGAGTTATATTCTGAATGGATATGATACAGGCATAAGCCTGAAAGAAAAAGCCATGTTTGAAAGATAATTCCCACAGATCTCCACCAAAATAAGATTATACTTACCCTCTTGTCTAAATGTCTTATCAGGTAAGACAATGGAAAAAACTTTTCCATAAAATCTTTATTACATTTCCAGTGGGGGAGAGTAAATTTTAAAGAATAAAATATAAAACCCTGCCAGAACTTTTCAGTGTTCCCATACTGCCAATTTTACCTTCCTTGGAAGAAAGACAAGCTCAATGTTTTCCCACAGAGAAGTATTAATTGTAAGGTATAAATCACCAGTCCACAAAGGAATAGTACTTAGCTATGCTCTTCCTACGAGCATTCAATTAACTGTATGCTTATAAACAGCATTTCCTCTCAATGTGTGTTGAAACTCACCTTATAAAATCCACAGCAGTAGAGCATTTCTTGTTGCTAAGGGACCATGACACTACAGTATTTAATGATGCTAAAACAGGAATATGTAAATTGTTCTCATGCCTAGCTATCATCAGACAAGTTAAGTACTGAAATTGGAAAATAGCCTAACCTCTAATTACATTATTTAATGTTGAAATAATGATCCTGTATTTTCTTATAAAGGACTAATTTTATTTTATTATATTTATTTATTTATTTTTGAGACAGAGTCTCGCTTTGTTGCCCAGGCTAGACTGAGTGCCATGGCATCAGCCTAGCTTCACAGCAACCTCAAACTTCTGGGCTCAAGCAATCCTTTTGCCTCAGCTTCCCAAGTAGCTGGGACTACAGGCATGCGCCACCATGCCCGGTTAATTTTTTCTATATATATTAGTTGGCCAATTAATTTCTTTCTAATTTTTAGTAGAGATGGGGTCTCGCTCTTGCTCAGGCTGGTTTCGAACTCCTGACCTTGAGCAATCTGCCTGCCTCGGGCTCCAGAGTGTTAGGATTATAGGCATGAGCCACGGCTCCCAGCCCTAAAGGACTAATTTTAAAGTAATATCAGTATTAATAATATCATTATGATTATTAATGCGAGTTAATACTTGAGGAGCTATTGCATCATGCCAGGCACTGTTCTGAGTGGTTTATATGAATTAACTCATATAATCCTCATAACAACCCTATTGGCTAGGGTTCCTTAGTTTTGCACAAAAATAAAGCACAGAGAAGTAACTTCTTCAAGATCATGTAATTAATACAGGCTAAAGTTGAACTTGATATCTAACTGATCTCATTACACCGTTCACATTCTTAACTACCATGCTATATTACACTATGAAAACATTTTTTAAAATGTTAACTACATTTAATTACCTGGGATTTTTTTTAAGTGATGTTATTTATAGTATTTTAAGAACATACCTAGTCTTATCCATAGAATATATTTTCTGAAAGCGCTACTACCCTCTGATCAAACTGAATTCATAACCAAATTGTTTACATTACTATTATAACTTTAAATCTGCTTGGTTTAGGGATGTGCAATAGGAATTTACATTGAATTAGAAATCTGATCCTTATTTTACAAGACTAATCTTTGGGTCATGTCTTTGTCTCCAGTGTATATTCAATCCTGATTAGGCTTAAATGAGCAGATTAAAAACACACAGATAAGACTGGCTTACTTTAACAATGAAAATTTTTAAAGTATAATGTGGAAGTATAATGTATCTAAATTTTTATGCTGCCATACTAAAGGTCTGTTTAGTTTTGGCTTTGATACTTATGGTTTAATGCCAAACTTACTAAAATACTATCTCTAGGAATAGTTCTTTAGTAATATATCATGCTCTATATTTGTTTTTTAATCAATAAATGGCCCTATTAATTACATTTATCTACAGCATAGCAATACTTTATATATCTTTATCATTGTATAAGCATAGCTATGCAAAAGCATCCTATTAAATTTCAGGACAAACATGTATAAATATACCCTAGATTTAGCAATGTTTCTAGAAGCAGTTATTTCAGCCCCAATTAAAGGACATGGGAACAGAGATTGGTTGATACAGTTTCCACACTGTAAGTAGCTGGTTAAAGAACATTCTTTCATATTCCAGATGGCATTTAAAGATAAATGCCTACCAAAAATTTTTAAAAGGCTTTCATAAACCCTGAACTATCATATTTAACTTCTCAATTTCACTTGTAAAGGTCTAATAGAAAGTTGATTGGATGTTAAGACTGGATAATGTTTTTGAGAAACATTAGCTTAACATACTTGAAGGGAAAATTTAACTTTAAGAATCTTTAGTCTAACAGAAGAGTATAAAAAATAAGCTTAAAAAAACAAACAAAAAAGGCCAGGCATAGTGGCACTCACCTGTAGTCCCAGCTACACTGGAAGATCGCTTGAGCCCAGGAGTTCAAGTCCAGCCTGGGCAATATAGTGAGACACTGACCCATCTCTTTAAAAATGAAAACAAAAACAAACCAGTAAAAGAAAAAAAAAGTAATAGCTTACATTTGATAATGCCTATTATGTAACTTCATTATCAAATCTTATCCTCACAGCAACTCACTGAGGTATTATTACCCTTATTTTATTGACGAGGAAACTCAGGGAGCATAAGTTAGAAAGCAGTGGGCTGGGGTTTAAAACATTCAATTCCAACTCATGCTTAGGTCCCTTTGGCTTACTCCTTCCTTAAGAATCAACATTTTTTTCAAGAGAAATATGGTTCCTGTTTTCAAATAAAACTATGTATAACTGAGAACACTACCAACAAATCTCCACATTCTATAATAAAAAATCTCCCCACATCAATTAACTGTGAAATGGTACCTTTTAACATTTTCTTTTAATACCAGTTAGTCTTAAAACAGAACTTTGATCATTATGTAAAAATAGAGTGCAATATTTCTCATGATAGAGGCTAACACGACACAGAAATAACATAGATCTTGAAGATTCATACTCTAAGAGAAGGCTATTTTAAAAGAAACCTTCAAAATGAAATATTTCCTCAGCATTTAGAAATAGCAAAGTAATTTTGCTCAAACTTCCACATGGTGTAAGGCATTTGTGGGAGTAGCATTGTTCCTTTTACAGTACATTCACAACAGTAATAGGTATCACACTGTTTACATCTGGTTTCAAGACAAAAAGTTTCTCCATATTCTTCAGGTGAACAAGCTACCAAACAAACCTAATTTCAAATTGGCAAGGACCTTCTTTATGTTGAACTGCCATTTGTACAAAGTGAGCAAAACTACAAGTTTTCACTGTGGAAGTGAGAGCTTCAGGTATCGAATGATTTATAGTGATTCACAAGTGAGCACTTGCTACCTTTTCTCGGAGTTAATGATGCTATATATACAACAGAGGTACTCACAGCAGAGGGAAGACAGTAGACCAAGAG
Source organism: Mirza zaza (assembly GCA_008750895.1). Classification (NCBI taxonomy): domain Eukaryota; kingdom Metazoa; phylum Chordata; class Mammalia; order Primates; family Cheirogaleidae; genus Mirza; species Mirza zaza. The sequence continues at coordinate 14,488 of VSMD01059472.1, forward strand.
GGAACCTCTCTTAAACACTCCCATTCCCCCCAGTCTTCTTTGGGATGGAATTACATTTGTGCCGGGAAGTCACCATACATTGAATAAAACCAGAGGAGTGGAAACTCAGAATTGAGGAGACATTGGATGAGGTAGCTCAGAAAAATAATAACAACATGGCCTTTCACTTCAAGCTCAAGGATACACAGTTGAAACCATGAAGAATTTGTGTAATAATATGACTATGAATCTATGTAAAGTCAGTTCTCAGAGAAACTCCTTACACTCTTCCATATTGCAATAAGTCAAAAAAATTCTTACAACCACATATTCATTGTTTGATAAATGAGTACATTACCACAAGAAAGAATTTCCAATTCCAAAAAAAATATTGAAATTGGTCAAAGCTGCAAAGTACTAAAGAGAACATTATTAGAACCATATGATCTGACCATATGTTTATGCAAACATTTGTAACCAAAGTAAAATTTGTCAGTAATAGTCCACGTTTAAGTGGGTAGCAGGAGGGAAAATCCCAAGTTATAGTTTTAAGTGTCTTTTATACTTAAGTGTTGAATGAATGGATATTATCACAGAACTTGTTACCCTCAGATTAGAGAAAGTTTAAATGAATCCACTGATTTTTGAAAAAGGGGAAATTATCGATGTTGGGTTATTTGAAATCAGTATCTTGGAATGTAAGTAATATGCTTCTCCTTGGCCATATTACTTTTAGGAATGAGTGGAGTTTAGGATTGTTCTTGGGTGAGTGCAAGGCTTGGGATAATCAAAATGTGTAGCCTATTTCCTTCTAGCCAACATTAGAAATGGGTATTGCAGTATAAAAATGAACATAATGAATAGCCTTGAAAGAGGTTGGAAAATTGCAAAAAGGCATTAGGCAACCTGAGACACTATGCAAAGGAAAAAAGTACTTGGGTCTATGGATCATTTGTTTGTATGTAAGTCCCATCCACTGTCCTTGAGGAACAGCTGATGGAACCCAGTTTCTTTTATCCCATAAGTTGCCTCTGTTGTTACTGCTCTTCTTATCCAGGTTGAGCCTGCAAAAGCACAAATCTGGAGTTGCAGGCCATGGAATGTTTTTGGGGGGAGTTATTGGAAACAGATGGATCAATGCCTCATCTATCCCAATGTGACATTTCTTATTTCTACATTTCTTTTGTGTACAAGTTGAGTTTGAGATTCTGTTTTATTTTTTCATCCTATGCAATTCTTAAGACAGCAGAACTTATTTTAAAAAGTGATTTAAAAATTACTTTTCATTTGAGAACTCATAAAAATGAAAAAGATACCTTATTTACATTTGAAGACTTTAGAAAGTGACAAACAAGCAATGTAGCCATTAAATAAGTTTGTCTTCTTTCTTCACTAAAGTCTGATAAGCCATTAATGAAATTTTTAAACCGTTAACGACTATACTGGCACTGTTGATGATGACATAAGAGAAATATTTTTCTTCATGTTCTGATTCACTTAAGTGATGGCAAAGGGATTGTGTACAATTTAACATTCAGAAAGATTCTTTGGATTTTTATCAGCCCATTATTCTTGGAAAAAGCTTTTGAGAATATTCCTAACAACGAAATAAGGTGAAAAATACTTAGGGAAAGGCATTTCATGCCAACAATTATATTTGTTAATTTCCTAAAAAAAAAAAAAAAACAAAAAAAAACTTCTGACTATGATAATTTCTTAAGATATGTTTGTACATGTATGTTAGTAAATCAGAAGACAACAAAATGGAGAATTATTGTACATAGTGTTAACAATGAAACAGGTAAATATATTATCATCAAACTATTATCACCAACATGTACTGCTTCTCATAATAAACTCTATGGTCACATGTAGTCACAAAAGAATGTAATTGAGTGGCTTTTTAATTAGTATTTTCATGTGTTCACTTCTTGGTTATCTACAATTGTGCCTTTCCCTAAGAATGCCTTGAGAAAGTCAAGTTAACGTGAACAAAACTACATTAAAAACAATGTGGTGCGTTGCCATCAATATGACGTGGTCTTGGTACTAAATTTCTGTGGGCCTCAGTTACTTCATGTTTAATATAAGGGAAGTACACAACTTCTAAAGTATTAAAACAGTAATAAAAACGTAAAGCAGTGACTAAACAAAAGTATCTAGTTTCAAGATAGCATGGTTCAGTTAAGTTTGTAGAAGTGAACAGTGCCATAAATTGGGCCTTTACTTTTTTAAGGCACATACCAGATGCAAGAATGACAAACATGGTCTTACTTTGTACAGATGTATACATCTGGTACAGAAGACAGATGCAAAAATAGAGAACTTTAACACAGTGGTTGAAAATACTATGTTGAAATTACATACTGGGGGTCAAGATAGTTAGATGAGGTATACTGAATCTAGTTGGGAGGACATGGTAAGCTTCCAGAGGAATAATGTCTTAATTGAATTTCTCAGGATGAGTGGGAGTTTGCCAGGTAAAGAGGAAGGGAGCTCTGCACAGGTGGAAAAGGATTAGCAAAGGCGATGGATGTGAAAGCATGGCTTGTTTTTAAAATTATTCTTAAGGATAAAGTTAGCAAAGGGTGGCAGATGAGTTTGGAGATTTTGGGTAGGACCAGATTATAAAAAACTTGGTATATATTCATAGGAAGTTCTGACTTCATCATGTATAAAGAAGGGTTTTAAACAGGTCAGTTAAATGGTCTAACACTTTAGATCGACTAACTGGCAGCAAAGGTGGAAGGTGAACTTTAGGGGCAAGACTAGTGGCAAACAGACTAGTTAAGAACTAGTCTAGGGCCGGGTGTGGAGGTTCACGCCTGTAATCCCAGCACTTTGGGAGGCTGAGGCAGGAGGACTGCTTGAGGCCGGGAGTTCAAGACCAGCCTGAGCAAGAGTGAGACCCCCATCTCTACAAAAAAAAAAATAGAAAAAATTAGCCAGGCATGGTGGCACATGCCTGAAGTCACAGTTACTTGGGAGGCTGAGGGAGGAGGATTGCTCGAGCCCAGGAGTTTGAAGTTGCAGTGAGTATGATGATGGCACTGCACTCTAGCTCAGGCAACAGAGCAAGACTCTGTCTAAAAACAAAGAAACAAAAACTAGCCTAGAAAAGAGATGATAAGGGTCTGAATGAATGCAATCACAATGAAGATGGAAAGGAAAGAGAGTTGAGAAATAATTAGGGGTCAAAACTGGCAGAAAGGATTTAATGACTGGTTAGACATGGTGGTTGAAAGAGAGAAAGGAAACTTGGATAACTTGCTGGTTTAAGATTTGAATAACTAGGCCGGGCGCGGTGGCTCCTGCCTGTAACCCTAGCTCTCTGGGAGGCTGAGGCAGGCAGAGTGCTCGAGGTCAGGAGTTCGAGACCAACCTGAGCAAGAGCGAGACCCCGTCTCTACTATAAATAGAAATTAATTGGCCAACTAATATATATAGAGAAAACTTAGCCAGGCATGGTGGTGCATGTCTGTAGTCCCAGCTACACGGGAGGCTGAGGCAGCAGGATTGCTTGAGCCCAGGAGTTTGAGGTTGCTGTGAGCTAGGCTGACGCCAGGGCACTCTAGCTCAGGCAACAAAGTGAAACTCTGTCTCAAAAAAAAAAAAAAATGAAAGTACAAACATATATCACATTTTGGCATTATGACCTTGATTGTGGTTTCATTATGTTTCATTTTCCTCATTTGTAGAATAATAAAACCTGTATTGTTGACTTTGGCAGGCTGTTGTGAGAACCAAATGAGCTAAGAGTTGTGAAAGCTCTATGATATACATTACATGCTGTACAATAAAGCACTATAGAAAATGTATTTAGGTAAATTAACACAATAATCCGGAGAGGCTGAGATCTGGAGATGGGAACATCAGGGAAAACAGCATATCCTTGTACTCACTCAGGAATATATTTCAAAGTTGTAAGCATTTTTTCCAAAAAATTAAATCTGTCAACATGTTTCCTGTGTTAAACGAATTGTTAACTTAGAACTTCTACAATCCTAATTTGTACATACAAGAATGCATATATTCAACAAAACACTGTCATATGCCTTGCTTCTATTATAGCTCTCATCATACTGTACCAGACTGTACAAATGTTTACTTGTATGTGAATTAGGGTATGAATTCATGGTGGAGATGATCCTTTTTCTTATTCATCTTTGATACCCCTAAAGCATAGCACAGCTCTTGATGCAATGCAGACTCTGAGAGCATTCCACATGAATGAGTGGATGTATGAGTAAATGCCAGGTAAGATGAGCGGCTACTCTTATCTTTAAGGGGTCACAGTGTACAGGAGAGAGAGAAAGACTTATAAATAATTAATAGCACTCCCATAATATGCCGAAATAAAAAAAATTATCAAAGCAAACACTTAAAAAAGAAACTGTTCTACTGAAATGTAAAATACTTACATGTGGTGAGTAAAGCTATTCTTTTATTCACATGCAAAAAAAATAATTAATTGCAGTATCACACTAAAAGTATTACCTGTGACACAAGCAGGAAAAATTAATTTTGTCCCAGGGTGGTAATGGAACTAAAAGGCTTTTATAAAAAGGCTGACATTTAGGCTAATCAATCAGTTGATAGGAAGTCAAATTCATATTTTAGAATCCAATTACATCAGAATAATACTGTTTATAAGCATCTTAAAGGAAACGGCAAAAGTCCAACATTCTTTTTGTAGGTTAAGTTGGTGAAGGTACACCCTTTGGAGTAAAAGAAAGAGAAAAGACAATCTCTAGCCCATAACTGAAGGAATAACGGTTCAGAACATAGGCATGGAGAAAGCACAAGGGATTGAATGCAATTATGGCAGTAAGAATAAAAAGTCTGGAAAAGAGAAAGTTCTCTAGAGTATGTAAATTGGTCAAATAGGCATATATGAGAGCTGACGAATCAACACACTGTTAATGGAATGCTCCATTAATTCATCTGGTCAGCAAATATAATCTTGGGAGTATAGCAACAAACAGGCCAAAAACAAAAGTTCCTGCCCTAATGGATCTTATGTAGAATCTTCTCATTGGAATCCAAGGGTTTCAGTATTCCTTTTATGACATTTTTTTTTGTTCTCAATGTTCCCAATTGTAAGATATAAAAATATGAGGTTAGAAATAGAAAATAAACTCTCATAATATTTGTCTTGTTAGTAAAAGAATAATCACATAGATTTTTTGTTTTTTTACAAAAATCTCAAAGTGCTTTTCAGCACATGGACCAAATTCTAACAGGTTAGAATTAGTGCTTTGAAGGTACAATTTCAGGATGCCAAGATAACAATATTTGGACAGTGCTTCAGAAAAGTGCTTTATAAAGCACTTTTACATATCTCATTTAATCCTCACCATAATTTTTTCTTTTCTTTCTTTTTTTTTTTTTTCGAGACAGAGTCATATTCTGTTGCCGGGGCTTGAGGGCAGTGGCATCATCATAGCTCAGTGCAACCTCAAACTCCTGGGCTCACGTGATCCTCCCACCTCAGCCTCCCAGTGGCACACATCACTGCAACCAACTTTACTTTATTGCAATTTATATTTAGGTGAGCCTATACTCTAAATAATTCCTTAACTTCAGGTTATGCCTAGTCTCCAACAATGATACTGAAGATGGCACAAAGTAAGTTTTATAGCTCCTATCTCCTGCTATAATAATTCATCTCCACAAGCAAGAGTCGTGACTGGCAAAGCAGGTTACTTGGGTCCTTTTATAACTGATAAAAAAATTAACATTTGAAAGGATAGTTAATATTTAAATATGAATAACATCAGTTTGCAAAACAGGGAAAATATACCCAGATAATACTCCATCCAAAATAATAACAAATCATACTTAATACCTTTAAAATTTAACTGTATATGAATCATATATACAAGATGGCACCTAATTAGTTTACATAAATGATATGCCACTTGTACAATTTAGTACTTTTTATAATAGCAAGGAGCCAAATTAAACACTTTAATATTGAGTTCTATAAATATTGATGTAAAATGCTTTAATATGATGAAATTTTGGGGAAAAGCATAAGGTAATCAAAATCATATAAATTCTTTAAAAAGACTGAGCCCAGAAAATACAAATTAATTATAATAAGTACTAAAATATCTACCTAATTATGCCTTATTAAATATTCCTTTTAATCAGTAGTTACTGTAAGGTTTTCAAAGGTTAGTTTCTGGTAACTATAAGTTTCATATAGCTTTTGTTTTCTTTCTAATACATTGAAGCATGTTTATTAGAGTGGAATTTGGTGTAAGATGGGTTGTTTTGGACCTAATCCAAGAGGGTTTAGTTACTGAAAGCACCTCATTATAAGGTGGTCTTACCAATAAGGTGATTCACTGGCTCAGATCCCATGGACATTATAACAAGGCTCTATTGTGGAGTACAGGAAGCTGGGTGGCTAATGGTTCTATCAGATGAAACCCTAAGAAACAAAATTCTATTATTTTTTCCCCAGAGACATGAAAATGATTTGGGGCTAGTGGATCATAAACCTTGGTCATTTTCGAAATTTCCATTTCCTCAGGTGATGATCTTTGATAGCCCCACAGATATTTCACATTAAGATTTTAGCTTCCTTACACATTCATTGTCTGATGTGGTCTTAAATTTTTGTTTTTGATTGTAAAAATTTTCATCAATACTATTTAATTTACAAAAGATTGACTGAATTTACCTATGGAAACAAACAAACTACCAAGAATTCATACAGGTTAAAGTAAATTCTTGTGTAGCTCATTGAGAAATTTGAGGTTTAAAAGAGCATAAGTGGCCGGCACGGTGGCTCAAGCCTGTAATCCTAGCTCTCTGGGAGGCCGAGGTGGGCGGATCATTTGAGCTCAGGAGTTCGAGACCAGCCTGAGCAAGAGCGAGACCCCATCTCTACTATAAATAGAAAGAAATTAATTGCCCAACTAATATATATATAGAAAAAATTAGCCGGGCATGGTGGCGCATGCCTGTAGTCCCAGCTACTTGGGAGGCTGAGACGGCAGGATTGCTTGAGCCCAGGAGTTTGAGGTTGCTGTGAGCTAGGCTGACGCCATGGCACTCACTCTAGCCTGGGCAATAAAGTGAAACTCTGTCTCAAAAAAAAAAAAAAAAAAAAAGCATAAGTGAGAATGGTGTAGTAATCAAATACAAAAAGAATGTCATCACTTAGAGATTACTACAATAGGCACTTTGATTTTACAAAAATTTTTAAGCAGTTCTAAAGAATTAAATATTTTGAATGTGTTTATTATAGGAAAGTAATATTACAAAGTCCTGCAGAAAAATAATGGGGGGAAAACTTTAAAAAAATTTTAATGTTTTGAATAGGAAGATCATAACAAAAATGTGAACTTAGAAACTGTGCCAAATTAAAAACAGTGTAATAATTAAATGTACAGTAGTAGTATAGTAGTTTCTCATTAATTTCCAACACAATTCTAGAAAGCTTTAATCCATCTAAAATTCAAAAGTCAAGTCATGAAACATCTACTCTTTACATTGTGCCTTTCTTCCTTATATATCTCAAAAACATTAAAAAATTAACCAGCCAAATAATTATTTCCACTAACAATTTACTGTCAGTCTCTATAATTAGGGAAGGTTTCATGTAATGCAAGAATGCATTCTACATATCTGGTTGATGTAATAAAAACTGATGACTTGCCATTTGCCCTTTTAAATGCTTTTATAGGTTTTATATGTTTTATTTAACTTTATAAATATTTCTTTAAAAAGCATGCTATCAGTAATGAACATGGTCTATGTCTTACTCTATAAAGGCCAGTAGTTTACTTGTTGGACTATCATCTTGGTCAAAGTTGTGATCTTACACCTATTTCAACAAAGATATAACTGAAATACCTTTTAGAATTCCTAAAAGCTTCAGGTACATCTTTATGCACATTCTTAGTGATGGCAATCTTTAGCTTCAGAGAGAAGGAGATTTTGGAAAGAATCAAAAGTCTTATCTAGCTAGGGAAGGGGATGGCATTTGAGATCAAGTTGGGTGATAACACTAAGATATGACTATAAAGTAATATCCTTGATTTTCTTATGCCGTTTACCAATTTCTAAAGGTAATTTCAAAAGTTTCTAAAATGTGTTAATTGCAGTATTGTTAAATATCTAGTTTTCCAAGTTATGCATTTATTCATATAATTGTTCCCTAAATATAGATGACTCAGTCACTTCACCTCTTTTATGAAATGGTTTATGCTTTATTTTAAGCATTCTGGAACATAAGCATAGAAAATTGATAGTAAAATATCAATAGATATTCCTTTATAGATTTTTAAAGCTGAAAGGGATTTGTATGACTTTATAGTACTAATGTCTGCATTTTACAGATGAAACTAATTCCCTGAAAGGTATGTTGATTGCCAACAAGACTTAGCAAATTAGTGGCAGAGCCAGGAATAAAGCCCAAGTGTCACCTTCCACCTGGTTATTTATTTGTTTTCACTACACTACTATCATTATCTGTGGTTTAAGAACAATACCAGGGGGGAAATAGTTGCCCTCTTTCAAAACAATGTAGAAATTACCTTCTAATACAGTGTTTGGTACTTGTTACTCACTGATCCAATAAGAAAAATATATGCTATTAAGGAGGATCTAAAATATCTGAAGCTACAGCTAAATCCTTTAATTGCTAAATTGTGAATTTAAATTTCTTTGAACTATGCTTAGAGTTGTAAAACCCAGTGCTATAGAAACAAATAAGTTGTATTAAATCTAAATGCCATCAAAATACAAGCAAACATAGGAATATATAATTCATTTATCAAAAAGGAATATAAAAAATCCTGATTCCTGGAAATTTTGACTTGAAAGTAAGACACCATATACACTACATGAACAGCTAATAAAATTCAATTCAAATCACTTACAAGAAGTCAAAGTGCCCAATGAATAACAGATGTTTCTTAGAAAATGATCAGCGAATATATTTTTGGAATGACATCAGAGATGAGCATCTTTTATAACCATTTTTGATCAAATGTATAGTTTCATTCATAAAAACAAAACAGTCAAAATTCACAGAAAAAATTACTGCGCTCTAAAGAAACATTTCAGTTATCTATGTGTGTTTGCTTAAGATAAATTTTATATATAAATTTGATAATTGTATAAGGATTTATGCCAGAACTTATCACTTTTTTCCCCCACAATGATGATGAACCTAATTAGTTAGAACTGAAAATTTGGAGTACTTTATTTGGCATTTTATAATTTTATATAAATTTGTTTATAATATGTTTGATTTTTAGGTTTATCATTACAAGCAATGAAAAACACTTTCAATTAAAAATGCATGCTGTTCTCTTAATTTCTCAATTATAAGTATGCAGTTTAATAAAGGAATAAACTTTTCAAGACAGATAATTTCTAAAAAAATTTCTGACAGATTTGAGGTAAAATCTATAGTGAAACATGGCTGTGGTGTGACTAGGACTATTAGTAATATTTATGTACCAGCATGAAAACAAATGAAGAGAACTACAAAATACTATTTACATGAAATTGAAAGTGCTACAGAAAACTCTAAATATCTATCAGATTAATTTTAAATTGCCCTTAGCTATGGAAGACTTATTAGAGGAAAATATTTTTTACGAATCTATCAAAATTCAAATAGTAAAACTTACATTTCCGAACATAAAATAGACTTTTAAAAATCTGATGACAAAGTGAAAAAATACGTCCAAAATTTTTTGAAAGTACCCCACTTATCCAATGTACAAATTATTACTTACAATAGAGTTTAACATAAGCATGATATGACATATTTTTACAGTTTGAGAGTTAAGTATTATTACCGAATACTAGGGAGCACACCTTTATTTTTGGAAGGAGACTGTTTTGAGTCCTTTATCTCCATTTCATGAGTTTTCCTCAGTTCCAATTAATTTATCCAAGTTGTTTTTACATTACCGTCAATGTTACTAATTTTATTTTCTTCAATAGGCATGATTCCATTCAACTTTGTATCTGTGCACATCGTCTCAGCTTTCATTTCACTGACTGAATCCACTTCTTTCATAGTTCTAGTTTCAGAAATGTTTTCAGCTAAAATGCAATTTGAATTTTTGGCCAATCTATCACTTCTGTCAGTTTCAACTAGGTCATTGTTTTCTTCATCTGTGTCTTCCGGATCATAAAGTTCAGGTGTAAAATAGATAGATTCATCTTCTTCTGTTTCAAAAGCTCTATTTGGAGTGGAAGATTTAGCTTCTTCACCTTCAAGAGACAATTCAATGTCCGGAGCCAGGATTTCTTCACAGCAGAGTGGATGTTTGGAATGATTTTTTTTTGTAAGAGTAGCATCAATTTTTATTGATGAAATGATGGCTTCTGATTGAGAGCATGACTCAAATGATGTGTTTACTGTCAGATTTGAGGATTCACATTTATCAGTGAGTGGCAAAACAGTTTTAGTCTCCATCTTTTCTGCTTTGAAACTGGAAGGACTAGAGACACAATTCTCTGATGACCTGAGCTCAGGTGTTGCAGTACATATTTTACTGGTAAAATACTGTCCCAAAGAATTAAAGCTAGACCAGCTGACTCTGTCTGTTTGTTTGTTGAAAGTTGGGCTTGTGGATCTGGAAATCACTATTTCTTCTGTTTTCATTGCTTGGATGGACTCTTCTAAGAATGCTGGATCATCTAAGAATATAAAAATTTAAGAGCTTTAACTTTCTGATTATTAACATAATAACTGTTAGACTAAAATAATTATTAGAAATAATTAAATATCTCTATAGGATCTATAACTTAGATCCTACAACCAGTAGTTTTAAACTTTTACCTTAGAACTTAAAGAAGAGGTTCATGCTTTAAAAGGGGCTTATTGGGGGGAAAAAAAGGAGGGCTGAGTAAAGGAGGAAACAGGCTATAAAAGTTTGCCTTGAAAAACTGACCTAGACTAATTCTCTTATTTAATAAATAAGGAAACTGATAATTACAAGGCTAAATTATTTGCTCAAACTTATAAAAGCAGTTAGAAAGGTCAGGACTAGAACCTAGTTTCCTGGTTACCAGGATAATAGCCTTGAATTTACTGTGATAATTATTTAGAAGTATATACTACTAGCCTGGTGTGGTGGCTCATGGTTATAATCTCAGCACTCTGGGAGACCAAGGCAGGAGAATAGCTTGTGGTCAGGAGGTCAAGATCAGTCTGGGCAACATAGCGAGACCTCATCTGCACAAAAATAAAAAAAATTATCCAGGTGCTGCACGCCTACAGTCCCAGCTGTTCCAGGAGGCTGAGGCAAAAGGATTGCTTGAGCCCAGGAGTTGGAGGCTGCAGTGAGCTGTGATCATGCCATTGCACTCCAGCCTAGGTGAAAGAGTGAGACCCTGTCTGTTAAAAAGGAAAAAAAATATATATATATATACACTACAAAATAAGTATTTAATAATTGCTTTGTTAAGCAATACTATATTAATTAAAACAATTAAAATCATAGCCAATGATATAGACTAAAGTTTGGCAAACTTTTTTCTGTTACAAGCCAGACTAAATATTTTAGGATTTGCAGGCCATATTGTCTCTGTTGCAGCTACACACAACTATTCAACTTTGCTGCTGTTTGCAGTATGTAAATGAATGGGCATGACTGTGTTCCATTAAACTTCATTTACAAAAACAGATAGCAGGCCAAATTTTGTCCATGTGCCAGTTTACCAATCCCTGATATAAACCATTATTTCTAATATATTTTAAATTATTTTTTATCATTTAGAATAAATGTCTTTTACCTCCTGAAAATGAAGTTCCTATGAGAAGAATCTATAAATTAGACCAATTTTTTATATAGCCTTTGGAAAAACATCTACCATTTGTACAGTACCTTACAATTCTGCAATATTTATCACCTTATTTGACATTTACAACCCAACCTGGAAGCGAGGCACGGTGGCTCATGCCTATAATCCTAGCACTCTGGGAAGCCGAGGCAGGAAGGATCACTTGAGGTCAGGAGTGATCCTGACCAGCCTGAGCAAGAGTTGAGACCCCATCTCTACTAAAAATAGAAAAAATTAGCCGGGCATGGTGGCACATGCTTATAGTCCCAGCTACTCAGGGAGGCTGAGGCAGGAGGATCCCTTAAGCATAGGAGTTTGAGGTTGCTGTGAGCTTGTCTGATGCCATGGCACTCTAGCTTGGGTGACAGAGCTAGAGTCTCTTTTTCTGAGCTCTGTCTCAAAAGAGAAAAAAAGCACTAAGCAGAAATAGAGAGCTTTTAAAGGAAAAACACACAATCCAACCTGGAGGGACAGCGAGGCAGGTATTCTTTTTTTCTATTATGACTCAAATAGGGTAAGTGACTTACTTATGATCACAAAGCTATTAAGTGGCAAAGCTTGTTAGTGGAAAACCAGAAAATATGCTCTGGTCTCTTGACAAAAGTTTGTTCCCATTCTAAAACACCATACTATTTCATTATTTTATAATAACATCTTATATTACAACTAACATATTTAAGGAAATTAATCTATACCCAAATAAATATCATTTCACTAAATATAAGACTTCTCTATCAAATGTAAATGGGCAAAACTTTTCATACTTTTCTCCTTTCTGGAGATGATGCCACTTGGTAGAGACAGATTTTTAGTAATCATTTTAGGACACTGTGGTTCCTGGACACACATTTTTGCTTCATCTTCCCTAGTATTTTCTGGTGATAGATGACTTGCTTCTTCCAATAAATAATTTACAGTATTGTCCTTCAAACAGGTCACTTCAAGTGTAGATTCATCATTCTGCATATACTTTCTGTCCTTTTTGGATATATCAGTGACCTTTTGGTGCTTTTTGGAAAATTCAGCCAAGGACTCCAGTGCACTTTCAAAGGTTGAATGGTGCTGAATCTGCTGTCGTACCCATTTAGAAAGTCCTAAGGAAAAAAACCCAGGGGAAAATCTGGTTACTTAGTTATTAAGATATTTATTAAGATAGAGCTTTTTGTACAGAAGTAATCTAATTTGCATTTTGAATACACAGAATGGTTCTCAATATTTTTCCTGCAATTTTACTTCATATGTATAATATGTTCCTATATCAGTAACATTTCTCTTTATATGCAGTGATTGTCAAAGAGAGGGAAGAGTCAGTGGCAGTAGGGTGAAGAGAGGGAAATATACTATTCTCTTGTTAAGAATAACTGGTGAATATGGCAAAATAAATTTCACCATAATTTCCCAAGAATTACTGACCTTTTTCATATAGGGAAACTAGAAGTTGTAAACAATGCAATCTTCTCCAATATTCTAAATTTTACTCCTTTTTTTAAAAATAAAATCAAGATTATATTCTCAAAGGTTTTTTTTGTTCTCCTCCTCTACCAATTCTAAATACATCTTAAACTATTCTGGAAGTGAAGGAAATGATACTGTCTTTTGGGCAAATGACATCCACTCTGTATTTTTATATAATTATGATTAATATTATAAGTAATAAAGTTGTAAACGATATGATTTGACCTGTGATATGTAAAAGCTGCATAAAAATGAACCATATTAAGAGTTTAGTATTATGACTCACCTCAAAATAAAATGAAAAATCAGATTATTTGGACTTTCACAAAATAAATATTCCCTGGAACAATTAGTTTTAAAAGTCACTATGGTGGCTCACACCTATAATATCAGCACTTTAGGAGGCCAAGGTATGAGGATTGCTTGAGGCCAAGAGTTCAAGACCAGCCTGGGCAACATAGTGAGAACTTGTCTCTATAAATAAATTTAAAAATTAGGTGGGCATGGTGACTAGTGATGGTAGTCCAAGCTACTCGAGAGGCTGATGTGGGATGGCCTGAGCTCAGGAGTTCAAGGCTGCAGTGAGCTAGTATCATGCCACTGTACTTCCAGCCTGAGTGACACCCAGTCTCTTTAAAAAAAAAAAAAAAGTCACTATGGTATTATAAGTTTCGATAAAACAGGGATTCATGCAACTTGACTACTATAATTTCAAATACAGTCCTTTAGTTTTTTTCCTAGACAGAGTCTTGCTCTGTTGTCCAGGCTGGAGTGCTATGGCATCATCATAGCTCACTGCAATCTCAAACTCCTGGGCTCAAGCAATCTTCCTGCCTCAGCCTCTGGAGTAGCTAGGATTAGAGGTGCACACCACCACACCTAGCTAATTTTTCTATTTTTTGTAGAGATGGGGTCTCACTCTTACTCAGGCTGGTCTTAAACTCCTGACTCAAGGGATTCTCCAGCCTTGGCCTCCCAGAGTGCTAGGATTACAGGTGTGAGCCACCGCACCTGGCTCTTTAGCTTTTTTTACAAGGAAATTTTCTATCAATTCTCTATTTGTGCAAATTAAATTTAAACAACTAGTAATCAAAAGGAATTGTGTTGTGCTAGTATTACCAAAATAAGAAAACATTTCACACTTTATGAATCTCAGAAAAAATAAATAAAAACTACCCAGAAATAATGGTAAATTTTAATTCAAAAAATCTCAACAAATCTGAACTATGAATTAAAAATGTATGTTCTATATTTTAAAATAAAAAAATTAATAAGCATTTCTCTTAAAGTTCTTTATTTTGTTTTCTTGGGGAAAATGATTATGCCAAATGAAATCAACTCTCTAAAATTAAATTTTAGTATTAGTTACTTTTACATTTCAACCTTTTTATAATGAAAGAAAGCCTTTTCAGTGTAAAATATCATTGTTTGCTTTTGAAAACCTGAAAGAATGAGCTCCACCTGCTGACTAAATACCAGCACTTAGCATTTTCGCCTTTAGTTACTGTTTGACATAGTTACTTTGTATGCTTTTTATATGAAAAGGGAAGATATAAAATCAATAAAGGAGTATTTTTTGCTTTACTCCAGATGGTTATATTTTAATATCAAACCAAACAAAGTAATTAAGCTCTGAAATAGAAAAGGTAGAGTCTACACCCACAGACAGGTAATCTGAAACAAAATTTGGCATCTCTTAATTTTAGAATGAATTTTTTAACTTAAAGGCAATAATAAAGATGCAAGTGTAACCTACAGCTTTTTGATAACAAGTGGACTTCTGGTACTCACTCTGAAAGGACTGTGTTACTGCTGGATGAAACCATATGCACACAATATTTGTCGCTTTGAGTAGGAAAAAAATGATCTACTACCTGCATCAAAGTGGGTGAGAAAATCTGTGAGACACTCTTGCCGTAATTCCAACCTCAGAACAGTGCTATGTGATCGAGAGTAAATTCCAAGTACCTAGCTTCTCCCTGGAGAAGACTGGACTGTATGTCCAAAGTTCTGACTTTTTGGGGAGCCTACCCAAGACACTTGCTTCTATCTTGCCTCTCTTAAAGGACTGACATGACCCAGAAAACTCTATATGCCTGAGACCAGTGAGAACAAAAGAGCTGGACAGCATGCTGCTGCTTTAGAGGCCCTATGATACAAGAGACAAATAGAAGGGTACAAGAGAGTATGACATCCTGAAAGAAAACAAACTGGCAAATACCTCTAATTAGAAATCCATACAAACAAATTTAGAGAAGACAGATCCACAGAAAAGGTTTGAGAACCTCCCAGAATGCCTACCTGGCTGGACAGGAGTAGGTCAGTCCCTGTATGAAACCACTCTGTAAACACTGTGAGAGGTGGCTGTTTTTTCCAAATGTATGGGTATCACACAAAGTTCTAAGGAACACAAACAGGAAAAAATGACCCTGTCAAAGGAACAAAATCTCCAGAAAGCAACCCTAAAGAAATAAAGGCTTATGAATTATTTGACAAAGAATTTAAAATAACTAGCAAAAAAAATGCTCATGAGCTCAAGAAAATGATACAGGAAAAAAAAGCGAATTTCAACAAAGCATAAAAAAAAATCTAAACAGACAATTAGGAGCTAAAACAATAATTGAACTGAAAAAATTCACTAGAAGGGTTCAATAACAGACTTAAGCAGAAGAAAGAGTCAGCAAACTTGAAGACAGGTCATTTGAAATTATCCAGAGAAGCAAAAAAGAAAAAAAAAAGGGGGGGGGGGGGGAGTGAAGAAAGCTTAAAAGATTTATGGAACATCATCAAGCCAACCAATGTCTGCATTCTGGTAGTTCTAGAAAGAGAAAGAAAGGAACGGAAAGCTTATTTACAGAAATAATGACCCAAAACTTGCCAAACCTGAGGGAAAAAAAAATGACACCCAGATTCAAGAAGCCAAACAAACCCAACTATTTAATAGGATGAACCCATAAGTCCATACCAAGATACATTATAATCAAATTGTCAGAAGTCAAAAAATAGAATTCTAAAAACATCAAGAGAAAAGCAACTTGTTACGTACAAGTGAACTCCCATAAGACACATATTTCTCAGGAGAAACCTTACAAACGAGATTGGAATGGGATGATATATTCAAAGAGCTGAAACAAAAAAAAAAAACAAAAACAAACAACAACAACAAAAAGCACCTGCCAACCAAGAATACTATATTTGGCAAAATTATCCATCAAAAATGAATAAGAGATAAAGGCTTTTCCAGGTAAACAAAAACTGAGGGACTTTATCATCAGTAGACCTGCCTTATAAGATATGCTAAAGAGGGTTTGCTATATAGCAATATGAAGATATAAAGTTTGCTAGTAAACGTAAACATACAGACAAATACAGAATACTTTAAAACAATAACAATGGTGCATAGATCACTTTTAATTTTGTACAGAAGTTAAAACTATAAAAAAAAGTTAATGAACACACAATATAAAAAATGTGATTTGTGACTTCAATAACATAAGTGATGGGAGAAAGTATAGCATAGAGGTTTTTTGTTTTGTTTTTGGAGACAGGGTTTCGCTCTGTTACCCAGGCTGGAGTGCAGTGGCATGATTAAAGCTCGCTGCAACCTTGAACTCTGGACTCAGGGGATTCTTCTGCCTCATTCTCCTGAGCAGCAAGGACTAAGTATTTTTGTTGTTCTGTTTTTTTTTTTTTTTGAGACAGGGTCTCACTATATTGCCCAGGTTGGTCTCAAACTCTTGGCTTCAAGCAGTCCTCTTACCTTGGCCTCTAAAGTGTTGGGATTACAGGCATGAGCCATAAGCCACCATATCCAGCCAAAAGTATAGAGTTTTTGTTTGTAGTTGAAATTAACATGTTATCTATTAAAAATAGTTATAACTCTAAGATCCATGTAACCACAAAGGAAGTAGAAGACACAAAAAAGAAAATGAGAAAGGAATCAAAGCATGTTACTTCAAAAAGTCAACAAAACACAAAGGAAGATAGCAAGTGAGGAAAAGAGAACCAAAAGAGCTACAAGACAGACCAAACAATGCACATACAGCAACAGTACATTCTTCTCTATCAATAATTACCTTAAATATAAATGGATTAAACTTCATATTTTACTCTGTTCAGGCTGCTATAACAAAACATCATAGACTGGGTAGCTTAAATAATAAAAATTTATTTCTCATAGTCCTGGAGGCTGGGAAGTCCAAGATAAAGGCAATGCCAGATTCAATTTCTATAATAGTAAAGGCCTGCTTCCTGGTTCAAACTGCTGTTTTCTGAACCAGGAAGGGTTCATAGAGGAAGGGACAGGAAAGCTCTCTCAGGCCTTTTATATAAGGACACTAATCCCATTCAGAAGGCTCTGGCCCCATGACCGACTCACCTCCCAAAGGACCCATGTCCTAATGCCACCATGTTGTGGTTGAGGATTTCACCATATGAATTTGGGGGGACATAACATTCATATCACAGTACTTTTTTTTTTTTTTTTGAGACAGAGTCTCACTTTATTGCCCAGGCTAGAGTGAGTGCCATGGCGTCAGCCTAGCTCACAGCAACCTCAAACTCCTGGGCTCGAGCAATCCTGCTGCCTCAGCCTCCCAAGTAGCTGGGACTACAGGCATGCGCCACCATGCCCGGCTAATTTTTTCTATATATATTAGTTGGGCAATTAATTTCTATTTATAGTAGAGATGGGGTCTCGCTCTTGCTCAGGCTGGTCTTGAACTCCTGACCTCAAACGATCCGCCCACCTTGGCCTCCCAGAGAGCTAGGATTACAGGCGTGAGCCACCACGCCCGGCTATCACAGTACTTTTTAAATCAAAGGACAAAGAGTGGGTGAATGGATGAAAATCTGTTCCAACTGTATGCTATATATAAGAGATTCTTTTTAGGTTTAAGGATACACATAGGTTGAAAGTGAAAGGATGGAAAAGATATTCCTTGCAAAAGATAGCCAAAAGAGCAGGGGTGGCCATACTTCTACCAGACAAAATAGACTTTAAGTCCAAAACTGTCACAAGAGATAAGAATATTATATAATGAAAAATAGGTCAATTCACCAGGAAGATATAAAAATTATGAATATGAATAAATAAATCTAACATCAAAGTACCTAAATATATAAAGAGAATATTAAACTGTAGGGAGAAACTGACAACACAATAATAGATTTCAATATCCCATATTCAATCAGACAGATGATCAATAAAGAAACAGAGTACTGAAAAATGCTGTATCTCTTTATCTTCAGTCATGAAAAAAAACTCACAAAACTTAGAGATCAAATGGACTTAACTGTTCTATACAAAACATTCCCCCAAAAAGCAGCAGAATACACATTCTTCTCAAGTGCGTAAAGAACATTTCCCAGGACAGATCACATGTTTGGTCACAACACAAGTCTTACCTGGTATTACTTTAGTCTTCTCAAATTTGTTATCTTACTAACCACAACAGAATGGAATTAGAATTAAATAGCAGAAAAAGAAACGGAGAATTCACAAACATGTAGAAATTAAACAACGCTCTCTTGAACAACCAATAAGTCGGACAACGAAGAAATCAAAAAGGATATAGAAAATATCTTGACACCAATGAAAACAAAAACACAACATACCACAAGTAAAGGATGCAGCAAAATTAGTACTAAGAGGAAACTTTACAGTGGTAAATACCTACATTAAAAAAGAAGAGCGAGCTCAAATAACTCTACAGGTCAAGAAACTAAAAAAAAGAACTAAATCCAATGTTAACAGAAGGAAGGAAATGATAAAGAATAGAGGAGAAATAGAGAATGGAAAAATAACTGAATAAATCAACAAAAATAAGAGTTGGTGTTTTTGAAAAGAACAACAAACTTTGATAAACCTTAAACTAATCAAGAAAAAAGATGACTCAGACAAAATCAGAAATGAAAGAGGAGACGTTACAATTGATGCTACAGAAATAAAAAGGATTATAAGTACTCTGAACAATTATATGCTAGTAAATTGAATAATCTTGAAGAAATGGATAAATTCCTAGAAACATACAATCAATGAAATCATGAAGAAGGACACTTAATCAGTAATAAAAACCTTCCAACAAAGAAAAGCCCAGTACTAGATGACTTCATTGTGAGCTCTACCAAACATTAAAAGAAGAATCAATGCCAATTTTTCTTAAACTCTTCTAAACAACTGAACAGTGAATACTTCCAAAACTCATTTAATGAGGCCAGTGTTTCCCTGACAGCAAAGCCAGAAAATGACACTATAAGAAAACTATAGGGCCAGGCACGGTGGCTCATGCCTATAATCATAGCACTCTGGGAGGCTGAGG
>VSMD01059474.1:0-19858 GCA_008750895.1 Mirza zaza
TTAAACTTTTCTTCATTGTGTCTATTTCTTTAGTGAACTTTTTTTCTAGATCCTGGAGGCTTTTTGTGGTTTCTTTGTGTTGGTTATTGAGTTGTTCTTGCAGGTCAGTGAGTGTTCTTATGATCCACATACGAAATTCCTCTTCTGTCATTTTGGTTGCCTGATTATGGTTGGTGTCCGTTTCTAGGGGGCTGGGGCTCCTCTTTGGGGGTGTGTTTTCCGATTGGTTCTTCATATTTCCTGAGTTCCTTTGCTGATTTCTTCCCATGTCGATCAGTTGTTGTTTCTTTTCTTTAGGTTTTTGTTTGGGTATTCACACGCCTTGTTTAGTTTCTGAGCCGGTAGGTGGTGTCTGTGGGTGAGATTCGACCACTCCCTGTATAATGAGTCAGTAGGTGTCATGAAAAGGGTGTGCATGATGCTCTCCCTGTCAGTAGGTGGCACTTGCTTGGAGGAACAGGCTATGTTGTTGTTTTTGTGTCCTGTTATCAGCTCTTGTTCCTGTAGAGAGAACGCTAGTGCCTCAGGTGGTGGGTGGGGCCCTGGGACTTCCAGGTGTATCCTTTTCTCCCCTTCAGTGAGGGCTCGTCTAGGAGAGAGTCTGGGCGGAGCTGAGTTGGGTAAGCCCGCCCTCAGGCACCACCAATGTCGTCAGCAGGGGTCAAAGTTATGTTCTCTGCTTCCAGTCAAAGCTGACAGGGAGGGGCTGGAATGGCCCCGCTCAGTCAGAGAGTCTGCGTGTGGGGGTGGGGCTGTCCGAGACCCGCAGTCTGGAGTGGGGCTGGCCTCTTTCCACCGTCCCCAAGTCCGCGGCTACTCCTGGGCCTCTGTCAGCAGGCCAGACTACACGCCACCAGGCCTCCCCTGGCTGTGATGCCGGCCAGGAGGTTCCCTGCGCAGGAACGCCACCTGGGCTGGGCGCACGGCCTCCCTTTGGGGGGAGGGTTGCCCTCTAGGACGCTGATCTGCCCCTGAAGGCACACACACCTCAGCAGGCTGTTCACGTATATCCCTTCTGTGCCCCGGGCAATGCGAGGCCTTGGTGCACGGGATGTGGTCTGCAGGTCTGACCTCTGGGTCCCAGAGTTCAAACTTTGTCCCCACCACGGAGACGAGTGCCTGTCCCAATTCACCACAGGGAGCCCAAGCTAGGTCTATGTCTCTCAACCTCAGGCTCTGCCCCGTTCTCCTGGGATCACCGTGCCAGCAGCACCTGGGAGGGCTGGCGGGCAGAGAGCTCACAGTCTGAGTTCCCCTTAGTCAGCTGTAGGGCCCCAAAAGGGAAGGTCCCGTTCCCTGTAGGTGCCTCCGGCTGGTGGCTATATTGTCTCTCTGTCTCTCTGGGCAGCCGCGGGTAGGGTCGGGGGAGTGGAGGAGGAGGCAATATGGCGACTGCCGCGTGGCTCGGGTCTGTGCACAAGGAGGTGCCCCGAGGGAGTTGGGAGCCTGGTGCCGCGTCCGCTACTGGCTTACCGCTCACTGGCGGCGTCGCTGGGCTGGTGTCCGCAGGTCTCTCCACTTGCTGGGGAGCCCACCAGCAGTCCGGGATGCAGGGGAGGGGAAACGGCAGATCCACCTACCCTTCCCGCTGGTCTCCGGGCTGCTCTGGGGGTCCCAGCTTCCAGTTCTCCTCTGCGACCTCCTCCTGTGGAGTCTCCCGTGGTCTCAGGTACTCCTCCTTCTGACCCTCATCCGATGTAGCCTTGTCTTCTTGATTCTTTCTTCTAATTTCTGCTAGAATCTGTCTTTTCTGCAGAGACACTCTGTCTGGCGGTGTTTCTCATCTGCCATCTTCTCCAATCTCATACATAATCTTATTTAACATATAAAGTAGGTATTATTATTCCCATTTTACTCATGAAGAAACTAAGGTAAAAAGATGTTAAATAACTTGCTTAAGACTATACAGCTAATAAATGGTAAAACCAGATTCCAAACCTAGTTCTGTCTGCTTTCTGAGCCTGAGATCATTTTACAGCACCTTTTTGTCTTACTTAAGGTGAATGAGAAGAGCATTCAACAAAGACCATTAAAAAGGATTGACTAGAGATAGTGAGGGCCCAGGTAAGAATGAAAATAATGAATTTATAGTGGCTCAAATTCATACAGGGGTATGTATAGCTTTCCTCAGCTGTGTTCAGTTCTTTGACTATAGGACCAGAGGAGTCTGGTAATTGAATTGATACAGTAGTTAGATACAGCTTTGGCAGCTGAAAAGGTACAGAAGAGAGAAAAGGAAGCAAGGGTTGAAGATGTTAGCAAGAGCGTCCAGTGATTGACCATGGTTTGCAGATCGGGTATGAGGAAAGTGTGACCCTAGGTAGGGGCTGACAAACTGAGAGAAAAATAGAGGGGATTTGAGGCCAAATCGCTGACTTGTTGGGAAGTGAAGAGTTGGAAAACCTGTAAGAAAAGAGTTGTGGTCAGAGTGGGATATTCATTTGAAGGTATCAAAGGTGGAGTATGGTCGTTAAAAGGCTGTGGAGGCAAATGTCATTGGAATTGAGGAAGTCGAGACACTATGAGGCCATGGTGCTATATCAACATCCTTATGAATTTGGAAATTATCCAGAATGATGGAGGGATTAGAGGTGGATTGTGAACCAGATATATGACAGGAGCAAAGAGAAGTAGGATGGGTATATAGTTAGTGTGACTTTTTGAATAAGAAGAGATTTTTTTTGCACGAGCATGAAAGATTAATAGCTTAGAATAGAGGCCTGCAAAGTACCTGTGGGTCAAATCTAGTCTTGCTGCCTGCTTTTCTAAAGAAAATTTTATTGGAACACAGCCATGCTTATTTGCTTACATATTGTCAATGGCTGCGGTCAAGCTTTAATAGTAGGGCTGGGTAGTTGCAACATAGTTAGTATGTCCCATAAAGCCTAAAATATTTACTATCTGGTACTTCGAAGAAAAGTTTGCCTACATCAGGTTCAGAAAATGCAATGGAGGCCAGGCGTGGTGGCTCATACCTGTAGTCCCAGCACTTTGGGAGGCTGAGGCAGGAGGATCACTTGAGACCAGGAGTTCAAGACCAACCTGGGCAACACAGCAAGACCCTGTCTCTAAAAAAAAAAAAAAAAATACAAATTAAAAAATACTGAAAAAAAGATTGATAAGAAAATGCAATAGAGGAGTAAGGAGAATAGTAACACAGCTCTCCCTAACTCTCACCTTAGCCAAGTATGCACACTGGGCAAGAAAGAGCAGCCTTGAGATAGATTTACAGGACATGGGGTTGTAAGGCAGAGAGCCAGCTTTCAACTAGCAACAGAAGATGGAGTGATCATGGAGGGAAGAGGTGGCCAACTTAGAAGTGTACTTTTTTTTTTAAACCAAAGAATGAGTTCTAGACAGTGCAGTCGAAATGTTGGGAGAGAGAGGAGCAACAAGAAAGTGGTTAGAGAAGGGAGTGGTATTGAGAAAACTATTGGATTGTTGCCGTCCAGCCAGAGTGTTCAATTTGTGTGATGCCCAAGGATCATAGACATAAAAAGACAAAGAAGAATTTACCCAAGGTTCTTATCTGGGTTAGGCTGAGCTACTTCCAGATTGCCTCTAGCTTAGCAAGGAATTCCAAATTCAAAAGGCAAAATGCCATGGCAGGGTGACTTCCAGGGCAGGCCTAGGCCTCTCTCATTTCCTTGTTTTGGCAGTCTGAGAAAATCATCATCTGATAATTTCTGAATATAAAATACAATCCTGTTTTCTCCTCGTTGGAACATTCATGGGTTTTAATTCCTGCTGGTACAGTTACAAAGATTGTAAATTTCCTTTTTTGTCACCTAGCTAGATGGTATGTATCCTGGTGAGTATAGTTAGAAGGTAGTACATTTAAAATATATATCTAGAAGGCATCGCTAGATCAGAATCATCTCCTTCCTTATATATCTTGAATAATTTTCAGAACTGTAAGTTCCATCATAGAGGGGAACATATTTGGCTTCTTCATTGTTGAGTCCCCAGAGCCCAGGAGTAGTAGAAGTTCAATATATTTTTGTTGGATGAATCAATGAGAAAGAGATTTTTTCCTCTTAATGGAATATGGCTTTGGTAGCAATTTTGAAAGTACTGGAAAATACCATTTAGGATTTTCCATGAGAACTAGTGCTTGCTGTAAATGTGTGTGTGTGTGTGTGTGTGTGTGTGTGTGTGTGTGTGTGTGTGTATAAATAAATTAAGAAAACAGCACAGGAGACCAAATGTAGAAATAAATGTTTTAGGAAAAATTCTGATTTTGGTTATATTAAGATTGCTAGATTTAAAATAATGTGTCATTTTCAACATGATTTTAAATGAAGGATGTTTGAGGTGACTGAGACAGGGTAGGGGAATTGAAAGGGGAAAAGGCACAGGATAAATGGTGGAGGGACATACAACCTAGGCTTTCAGCTACAAGATTTTTTTACTCAAACTTACAAACTCATTGTCAGAGTAGGGAAAGGCCATGGGAGGTAAGCCAAAGAGTTACAAATCTGTGACGGCCATAAGAGGAATAAAAAAAGAACCAGGGGTCTTCTCTTGTTTTTGGCTATTTTGAGAAAGAATCTGGTTATGATCACAGCCTCAAGTTCTTTATTTTGAGAGAGACCATATCACATTTGAGCTATACAGAGGCGGTATGGCGAGCCTGGGCTAGCTGGCTTCAAGTCCTGGCTTTACTACTTATTAGGTATGTGACATTGAACAATTTATTATTTTCTACAGTGCTCAGTTTCTTAATCTGTAAAATGGATCTTATAATAGTAACTACCTTATAGGGTTGTGTGAGCACTAAATTATATATATATGTGTATAAATATATATATATATACACACGTATCATATAGAGGAAACTATTACATATGTATTCAGCAACCATTGGCTATTGTTATTATTATGCTTGGTATCAAGTTAAAAAGTCTCCAGTTGTTTTACTGGATCAGATGTAGCTTCTAATTCAGTACCAAGCCCAGTAACCAAGTGAAAAGTTTTGCTTAATTTAAGCACAGCTTTGTCCATTTTGGCATTTTGAGCATATTATGGAAAAAGATTTATAGTATGTCGGAGGACATGGTTTGCAGTTTTTTAAATACCTTTCCCCTATGAGCTTCTAGGATGCCAATTATAAATATCTTGTAGGTGGAAAGAGAGACAGAGGAAAGACAGAAAATTGGGTTCAGAGAGTGTACTTGGTGGCATTTTCTTTGGTGCACTTCAACACATTACCATTGGGTGGAGCTCTTCCCTTACTCTAGAATCACAGTTTGAAATTCAACTATTTAAGCAGAACAGATGGAGGGAAAGTAATGAAAGCAACTTAAAATTGATGGCTGTTTTGGTATACTAAAACTAGTTTTGTTTTTTAAAAGAGTAAAATTGTAAAAAGTTTTAACTTTAAATATTTTGCAATAAACAAGTAATTGCTTCTAGAAAAATCAAAACATCTATTCGAAGATTTTAGATTCAAATCAGAAACAGGAGAAATTCTTTCTTTAAAAAAATCACACAATCTAAAATGAGTTGAATAATAAAGCATATTACACAAGAATGCCTAATACACACACACACACAGACACACAGACATCTCAATTTCCCAAAACTATTAATACTTGAGAATCTCAAATTGATGCCTGAGTGTGCTTGCTCTCTGGGGAGGATTGGAGAGGTCCAGATAAGATGCCTGAAGTCATTTGTTTACATATTCCAGATATCTATCCCAGGTGTTTAACTGGCGCTAGGCCTTAAATGTTGATGGAGATGATGAACCTACTTATATACCTTGTGGCCAGCTCACAATGAGAGAGAGAATTTCAAATATTCTCATCCTGTTCATGACCAAAGTTCTGGACCTTCTCATTCTGTGCCTACTGGGCCAAATCTAATTGCAGGGGGTATCAGAGGCTAGCACAACCTGGGTGGGTGAAGTTCCTCAGGGCTTGACCAGGAAATTCTTAGCTGAAGCAGAGGAGGACATCATCTGGGTGGTAGTATTATGGATAAATTGTTCATCTTTATGCCATTTTCTATTGGCTGATTTGTGGGGTTTTTAAATTTTTTGCAGTGAGCATATAGTGCTTTTGTAATTAAAACAAAGTAACTCTACTTCAATTTTGGAAGAACAAACAAACAAAATAAGCAAGGCTGAAAACTGGATGAGATCTAAACCCCTGGTCTTAGAGGGGAACCCAAAGTGTCCCCAAAACTGAAGGGAAGGGGCCACATATGGGTATTGACATTGGGTTATGGAGCCAGGTTCTAGGTGATGAGAACAAGCGGACATGATTGATTTGAGAACAATGAGCATGGTAGTGGTGGGTAATTTTGACCAATTGGTTAGAGAGAAAAGGAATCCAATCCCTTCAGAGTAAGCAAGGCTGAGCATCTCCAGAGTCACCTGGGTGAGAGCCCTGACAAGTTCCATGTTGGTTTGGTCTATAGCCCCTGAGTTGTGGGTGGGAAGCCAGTATTCAAGTTCCTGGTCTGGAGTCATTGGTGTGGGTCAGGGCTGGGGAGTGACAGTCAGGGTCTTGATGGGCCAGAGGTAGGCCCCCTCTGTTTTCCCAAAGTACTGGACCATTCCCAGCAGGTGACACTCCAGGGTTATACGTTTATCAGCACTATCCTGCCTTCTCCATATCCTGTCAAGCAGTGATGTTATACCCATGATACATAATGGCCAAGGATACTGCATAGTTCTCTGGAGGGGTTCTCTGGTTGGGGTTTGGTGTAGACAAATCACTTTGGTTAGGGAGAACCTGGGAAAATTCATCTGCTCAGTCCTCCCCTCTCCTCTCTAAGGCCAGTGGTAAGTCCTGGTCACAATGAACAGCTGTACTTGTAGGAGAAAACCTGCAAGTTTTCTGGCATTCCCTAGATTTCGGTGTTAAGAGAGGGTTTGTGTGTGTGTGTGTGTGTGTGTGTGAACAAAAGCACAGGTAAGTGGGCACACTCACAGCTGTACTAGCAACATTGCCTTGGCTTTAGTCAGTTTTCCCTAGGGTGAAGCTACTTGGTTCCATCACTACATTTTTCCTCACAGTGCTTTAGTCCCAGGAGTAAGAAAAATTAGGCCTGTTCCATATTCCCCAGGTACCTGATGGAAAGCACTAGAAACCTGCCTGAGTTTCCCTTTCCTGTGTGTGTGTATCTGTGTGAAGGGTGTGTGTTTGTATGTGTGTGTGGAGAGAGAGAGAGAGAGAGAAAGAGAGAGAGAGAGAGAGAAAACAAAAAAGTCAAAGGAGCCATCAGCCAGTAGAATGAATATCTGGGTCAGAAAGGCAAGGTTAAAATATTTATAAATGAGGTACCATGATTGATAGGATTAGAGGTAGCTATCAAAGCTGAAGTACAAATTTAGAAATCTAAGGAGATTCCTAAAGGAGAGGAGAGAAGAAATTGGTGGAAAACAATTTAGATGATCAGGAATCTAAAGGACAGACACTACCAACTAATACTTTTAAAATCTGTCTTTTGGTGTTAGGCATGTCTTGCTCAGCATACACACCTTTGTTATTCAGTTGGATCTTTATAGCTCTGTTGTTTTAGCCAATTGCTTAACTTGTTTGTTTCCCTAACTCTACAAAATTTTTTTACAAGAAATGGAGCTTCATTAGATGAAAGTATTGAGAGTGATGGTGGATTTATCATTTGCCCTTTTCACCATTGAAAAGTGCCTCTGTTTATCTATTAGAAAAGAAAGATGTTAGGGCCTCAGCTTATTTTTCTGTTTAGATGAAAAATGTCATGTCTCTGTGTAATTGGCTTTATTTTGAAACACAGAATTTTTTCAGGCCAATTTTGTTTCTCTGACCCAATTTTTCCCTTTCTCCTGTCACTTGGCTTCTTTAAAATATGAAACTGGGAACCAGGCTCTTGAGGCCTCATGATGACTGTGTCACTGATTTGGTATGTGATCTTGGCCAAGATGCTTAACAGATGAGGCACAGAAAGGTTAAATGGGGTTCATAGGACTGTAAATACTGACCTGTCTCATTAAGAGATTGTTTAGGTCAGTACATTTTTGAAAAATCCCAAACCAAAGCAAAGCAGAGCAAAACAAAAAATAAGCCCCCTTTTTTAGCTACTCCATGTCCTTTTCTTACTCTCTATTCTTCTCTCCCCGTATCTACTGATCAAGTCTGGAGTAGACAAGGTTCCTTTACAAGATGGTGCTCATCTCTCTTGGTCTGGGTCTTGAACAGTCTAGCAGCATCTTTTAGATATACTTTTGAATGCTCGGTCTGTGCAAATGGGAAGTTCTATTTGGGAAAGGAAAGAAATTTGTTTTGAGTAATTGTATTTGATTATATAGATCTAGACTGGTTATGTTGAGGGATCTTAGGCCTAATCTCAGTTCTGTCCCTGGCTCATGGGGTCTGCTCAGGCCCTTTTTAAGGGGTAACAGAAGACAATGCGAGGATAAGCAACCTGCTTGGGAGAAACAAGCTTGCTTGCTAGAAAGCCTAGAAGAGGAGGCTTAATTGCCATCTGAGAAATCCTATGACCATAAGCATCACTTTATTCCTGACCCTACCAATAAAATGAATATCAAATTACTTGTCTCCCATGTAGATTATATGCCTATCATGTATATTAGATTAAAAATTATAAGAAGCAGTAATATATTTGAACTCCTTGGAAATATAATTTCAAGGCATAACCATAATAAAACAGAGTTATTGTATTATAACATCTGTGTGAGAGTCTGGTGATGTAGATTGTGATTCTTGCTCATGCAGTCTATAATAGCAAAGATTCCAAATGTCACTTATTTAGTTCTAATTTATATGCATAGCTATAACCAAATCTCCTGCTAGTGGGACTTTATTAGTGTAGTGTCTCCTGTATAGCTCCAAGTGGGAAGAAATTATTTGAAAGCTCTTTTTAAAAATATATAAATCTGCTCTAGAGAGATTAGGTACAGTTGTAAATAAAAGAAAAATTCTTCTCTCAACCACCCAGGCTGGAAAACTTGCCATTCTTGACAACTTCTTTTTTGCCTTGCTCTTCCTTTCAGTCTTATAGATTTCACCATTTGTGGCAGACACTGCCAATTACCTTCCAATATCTAATACCCATTCTTACATTTTTTTTTTAAGTAAAAGAAACTGGATTTTTAGCTGCATGCATTGTCACTCAGCTAAAAGACTGTTACTCAGCTTTCCTTACAGATGTCCACATGATTAAGTTCCGGCTAATAAAAGTGGGCATGTTATGCAATACTTTCAGAAAATGTCCTTTGAAAGGTAGAGATCACATATTTTTTCTCTTCCTCCTCTAGTACACTGTCTGGAACATGGATGTAATGGCTGGAATACCAGCATTCATCTTGGACCATGAAGACACATATCCTAGGAATGGCAGAGTATTCACCTAGAAGGAATCTGGGTCTCTGAAGATTTCATGGGCTGCCACACTAGCCCTGGGCTGTCTACCTTTGAAATTTTATCTTATTTAAGCCATCCTTATTTTGTGGCTGTGCCCACAGAGGAAATAGTTTTGAGGAGGAAGATGACGAGTTGGATTTCGGGCATATGAATATGAAACACTGGCTTTCCAGATACAGATATAGAAGAGTGAGAGCTATGGAAAGATGGAAGGGCTGAATTAAACCAGGCTACTTTGTCTGCTTCTGTTTTCCTGTTGTCCTGTGTTACTAATCCTCAGAAGAAATGAAGTTAGCTCTGCAGAGTTCACTTCAGGAAATGTTGGCCTACACTAGAAGGTCCATAGCCTTCTCTAAGTGGTCTCTTCAGTTTCAGTCCTTGCCTTTTGGAACTGTTTTATGCATTGTTCTCAAAGTAACTCCTTAAAACCATTTTTTTTTTTTTGAGACAGAGTCTCGCTTTGTTGCCCAGGCTAGAGTGAGTGCCGTGGAGTCAGCCTAGCTCACAGCAACCTCAAACTCCTGGGCTCAAGCGATCCTACTGCCTCAGCCTCCCGAGTAGCTGGGACTACAGGCATGCACCACCATGCCCGGCTAATTTTTTTTTTTTATATATATATTAGTTGGCCAATTAATTTCTTTCTATTTTTATAGTAGAGACGGGGGTCTCGCTCTTGCTCAGGCTGGTTTCGAACTCCTGACCTTGAGCAATCTGCCCGCCTCGGCCTCCCAGAGTGCTAGGATTACAGGCGTGTGAGCCACCGCACCCGGCCCTTAAAACCATTTTGACCTGTGCCTATTGACTACAGTCTGACTTTCTTTTGCTGACTCACAAGGCCCTCCACAACCTGTTCTCAATCTACTTTTCCAGTTTTTTTTTTTTCATTGTGTCTTCCCTATTCCCATGCTTTAGTCAGACTAATGTACTCTTTCTGTCCTATTTATGTTCCATGATTTTCTCTTTTATGCTTTTGCACATACTCAGGATCATCATCAGCCCATATGGATTGTTGATGCAAGAATCCATCCACCATATGGATTCTTGGTGCAAAGTCGAAAAAGGTGTCTCTTCCTCAAGACACTTTACTTCCATATGTCTGAAAATTGTTGTAATATATTGGTTGTTAGAAATTGTCATTATCTTGCCACCTACTAGAAAATTCTTGTGAAATATATACAAATCACCCATGTTTGATATAACCAAAAAGTCATCAAAATATGAACATTTTCATCAAGATGTCTACACTGCGAACATAGCCCCTTATATGTGGCACTCTTTTGCAGCATACAAACTGAAGAAGCATGAGTAGAGCCCTGCTCATACTGTTCCCTCCACCTGAAACTCACACACACCACCATCTTCATGTGTCCAAGGGCTACTTGATTGCTGCTTTCACAAAGTTTTTCCTGATTCTTCAAGCTGAAAATAAATTTCTTCTTATCCTAAGAACCCAGAATAGTTTATCTCTCAGGGTATTTATCACTTTCTAATAGTATTCTGTTAATTTATGAGCATGTGGTTTTTAAATTTTTTAAATTTTCTTAATTTAATTTAATCTTATTTTATTTTTGGAGACAGTCTTGCTCTGTTGCCTGGGCTAGAGTGCCATAGCGTCAGCCTAGCTCACAGCAACCTCAAACTTCTGGGCTCAAGTGATCCTCCTGCCTCAGCCTCCTGAGTAGCTGGGATTACAGGTGCGTGCCACCATGCCCGGCTAATTTTTTCTATTTTTAGTAGAGACAGGGTCTCACTTTTGCTCAGGCTGGTCTCAAACTCCTGACCTCAAGCAATCCTTCTGCCTTGGCCTCCCAGAGTGCTAGGATTACAAGCGTTAGCCACTGTGCCCGGCCTATGAGCATGTGTTATCACTCTACTAGACTAAATGCTCTTTGAGGGCAGGATGAATTGACAATTTACTTTTGTAGCTTCACAATACATGGAGAGTATTAAACTTAAGGTTACTATGTGTCTCAGTTTGTCCAGGACAAATTGAGATTTATGCTTGTTGTTCTGACATAAGTCATAATAGTGCCTCCTTTCATGCTCAAAATGTCCTAGTTAGAATGATAAATTAGGCCCAGGGCAGTGGTTCATACCTGTAAACCTAGAACTCTGGGAGGCTGAGGTAGGAGGATTGCTTGATCTCAGGACTTCCAGACCTGCCTGAGGAAGAGCAAGGCCCTGTCTCTACAAAAAGTAGAAAAATTAGCTGGCCTGGTGGTGTGCACCTGTAGTCCTAGTTATTCGGGAGGCTGAGGAAGGAGGATCACTTGAATCCAGGAGTTTGAGGTTGACATAGTGCTTTCTTTGAGGCAGTGAGCTAGGATGATGCCACGGCACTCTACCCAGGGTGACAGAGTGAGACTGTGTCAAAAAAAAATAAAAAAGAATGATAAATTGAACACTCTACTTAGGTGGCATACCCTCAGCAAATAATTGATGGATGAATACATGGATGAATGAGAGGGACTTGGTAGTCATCCACATAGAGAAGGTAACTGAATATGTAGAATGACCACCTAAAATAGCTGCCCCAAATACCTAATTCAACACACAGCGACAAAAATTTATTAATTCCTTAAAAGGTGAAGATATTCATCAAAAGAGAGAATATAGAAAAGATGAGGGTCAAGGGCAGGACCTATGGGGAATGGTAACATTTCAGGGATAGATAGAGGAAGAAGAGCCAACATAGGAGGCAAACCAGAAGCAAAGAAGTAGGAGAAAAATCAGGGTAATTCCATGGAAGCCACGGAGAGGCTTTTAAGAGGAATGAGGTGGTCAACATTGGTAAAAGCTGCAGTGAGGTCAAGCAGGGTGAATTCTAAGAAAAAACTATTGAATCTGCCAACGTTTAGGTCATTGCTGACTTTCAAGACAGCAGTATGAATAGAGTGTAATAGAGTGGAGGGTGGAAGCTAGTTTGCAGGGGTTAGGGAGTGACCTAATACTG
This sequence comes from Mirza zaza, assembly GCA_008750895.1. Taxonomy (NCBI): domain Eukaryota; kingdom Metazoa; phylum Chordata; class Mammalia; order Primates; family Cheirogaleidae; genus Mirza; species Mirza zaza. The sequence continues at coordinate 12,325 of VSMD01059474.1, forward strand.
AGAAAGGAGTCCATGTGAAGTTTGGTTTGTGGAAGGAAGGTGAGAAATAGGATGGTAACTTGGGTCAAAGTCAGGAGAGCCCTGAATATAAACGTTAAGGAAGGAGCCATTAAAAATATATTATGGAATTATTTCTCTCAGGAGTGAAGAGGGGATGGTGTCCACGTAGAGGACATAGCCTTGGCAAAGTAAAAGAAACACAGTGCTTTCTCTGAGACAGAAGGGTAGTGGGTAGAGTACAGGCAAAAGTGCCGTGCATTATGCAGCATGAAGAAGGCAGGGGAATGAGGGAGCCTACAAGGCCAGTCTTTGCAGTGAAGTAGGTGGTGAGGTCATCTCTGAGAAGAGGGACAGCTGGGGTAGGACTGGGGGCTTGAGAGCAGTGGAAACAGTTTGGATTTAGAACAACTGTTCTAAGAAATTCCCGAGGGAGTCAACAAGAAGCCTGCCAAGCTGCAGTGCAAGCCCAGCTGAGGTTTAACTTCCCATACAGAATGAGATAGTTATTTCCACAGAATCCATAGAAAATGTATTTCTCAAGCTTATTATCAAAATATGTTTTTCTTCCATCAGGAAGAGAATAAAGGAACACACACTGGCAATTTACAATGTGGCAGAAGACTTACGGGCATTTCGTCTCCCCAAAAAGACTGTTGTTCAGACTTCCAAAAGCCTTATAGCACCCTGAGTGAAAATGAATGCTTCATACAGGTTATTTGTGGTAAATTAAGAACATAGACCTAAAGCCAAGGATCTTCTATTTTCAGACCTACTCAGGGACAAACCTTGAGTTTCTCTGCCCAGTTCAGAGCAAAGGCAAACACTGATGTTTCCGTGAGACAGAGCATAAAGTTGCAAACAGCCTCTCTGAAAAAACCTGATTTAACCAGGCAAAACCTTTAAGCTTACACGCGGCATATTAAATCCACCAAAGGCCAAATGTCAGGCTTTGCCCTTTAAAGCCCAAGTAAATGACCACAGTACTTGTGGCTTAAAATGAGAAAAGTTAAATCTCTCTCACACACAGGTAATCTTTCCAAATGTCATTTAATCATATATTCATAATTATTACAGTGTTCTTTAAGGTGGTTAACATTTGGAGACAACTGCTTGGCCAAAGTGTTAGGCATTATTTTCTTGAAAACAGAGTTTGCTTCCTTTGTTTCAGTGGGGAATCAGGGTGGCATTGGTCCAACAGCACAGCTGCCCAAGTGTATAAACAAGTGACTTCAATTCTTTTTATCCACCTCTCTAAGCAAAGTGCAGGATCTACACATATGCACTTGATTAAGGATATTTTCATGTGTTTGTATTGCCAGGCTCTTCCAATGGCACATATCTGAGAGGTGAGCAGTAAAACAGATAGAAATAAGTCTTAAGACATACATGCATAAGGCACCATAAGAGATTTCACTTAGCTGTCTCTAAATTACTCACAGTTTCCCCCTTTTATTTACTCAGTGAAAGGGTTGTTTATTAAGCACCACCTGCATTAAATTATATGAGTATTCATTTCCTTTGGAAATAATTAGCTTGTTGTTTATGTACCATTTTCTTTAACCTCATCAACTGTACCATTTCAGGGGCATTATAAAGGGAGAGGGAAAAACACACCATTTGGGAATAGCTTTTCTCAATCTTAAGGAGAAATATGGCTTACTTACTACACTCTGAAAGAGTTCCCTTCATTTACTCTGCCATGTAATTCTAATTAGCAATTGGGAGGAAGGAATGAGAGGGGACATAAGCAAAGGAATCACCGTTTTCTCCTAAAGGGTCCAGAAACCAATTTGCTTCAATAGTAGAAATTATTATTATTATGACCAAGCATTTATTAAGTGCCATTACTGTACCAAGGATGGTGCTAAGTGTTCTTTCTATGATATTTCATTTAATCTTCACAACAGCCCTATGGTATAGTTGGGAAGTTTTTTATAAATGAGAAATCTGAGGATCAGGGAGGTTAAATGACTTCCCCTAACATCACACAGCTAGAAAATAAGTGGAAGGATTGGGATTTAAATCCAGGTTTTCTGATAGCTATCCTTCCCCTGATATTCTCAGTGGTCAATTGGTGGAAGATATTTTAAAATTTTGGCATTCCAAAATTGAAAGTACCCTTAAAAGCATATCTTTCTACTTCATGAAAGGTTATTGAGCATTGTATAACTTCTGTATACAATGAAGACTCATTTTTCTTGCCTGTGGCTAGCTCTTTTCATTTTGCACATTTGTTAATTCACTGACAAATTTGCTTTTCCTTAACTATTTCTTGTTCATCTCTGAGTTCCCACAGAGGTATAAAAGGACAAGTTTACAGTCTAAAAATATTGAGGCAGTTTACACAAATGGCTGTTAAATTCCAGAAACTATCCAATTTAACCAGCTAGTAATTATAGACTTAGCTATGCCCTGGGCCCAATCACAGCCGCTGAAACAGAACTTCCTATTGCATAAGCCTGATGAAAGATAATTAGAGGAGAGCACAGGTGGCATGTCTGTATCCTGGGAGATGAATTATAGCCACTTTTCCACCAGAAAAATTATAGGCTGGCATGTTCCGGGCCATACTTGCAAGAGCCTCAGTTCTCTTTTCTAACCTCTGGCTGCTGCCTGCCCCCACCTGACTTTTAAAATTTTAGTTCTGCCATTATCTGTGGAGTGGAGGGTAGTACTCCTGAATGGGTTTGGGTAAGCCAGTAGGCAAAGACTGAAGGGGTACATGACACATTTCCTCATCAGCTTGTTCTGTTCTCCCAGTGGCCTACTGAGTGGCCCCAGCATGCTCTGCATTGTGACTGCCCCCATTGGCCATGTTCTTGGGACAAAGGATGTATGGACATGATTGTTCATTATATGTGCCTGCTGAATGGTATTTGTCTATGCAGGCTCTTAAGCTTTTAGATATTTGCAGACTTTTTGTAGCTCCAGGTCCTAATAGGTTTCCACTGGCATGTAGGCCAAATTACAGTACTATCTAAGAAAAAAATACTGAAGGCATGAATTTTAATACCAATTCCATGTGTTCTTTATGCCTACATGTGAATGGCATGCAAATACCTCAAAGGGCTACAAGACCATGAATAACAAATCAGTACAGTTTCTAGAATCATACTATTACCTGCAATTTGTAGAAAATTAACACATACTGAGCCAAGTCATATAAACAAAGGGAAGCACTAGGAGACTCCTTGTGGAAAAAAATATTCATAATACTGAAGCATATATCTGGTTCTCAAACTATTGAAACACAGAGTATAGGTACTCTAAATCTCTTCCATCTGATTTCCCATTCACCCACTAATGATTGTTTTATTTTCCTCCATTGTAATGCACTGGATGAAAAGAATAACCATATTTCAACCCTATCACTCAATACCTATTTTATGGTAATTTATACTGACATAAAACAAGGCAAAATGCAAAGACAAAGGGCCACTTCAAATCTAATAATCATGATCACTTTGAGAAGTGTTTGAAAACTTCTTACAAATATCAAGACAATACAAATATTGGAGCTAAGTGTATGCATCTTAATTACAATTCAATGTTCACGATTGAAGGAAACATTAGGAGTCCAATTCAAGTTTGTTCCTGTACACATAATAGAGAATACCAACATTATGTGCTTGAAAATGAATATGAGAGGAAAATACATTTTTCCTTTTATTGATTTATGTGCTAGAATGAAGAATTGCTATTTGATATGTGTACATCAATTACATTTATTTTGCAAAAAGCCATGTTCACTTAGAAATCTCATTTAGTTCTGCGTGCTTCTATTTCTAGATAAATCAATACTTAATTGCTGCAAAGATAGACTATTTCTTTATAAAAAACATTGAGTTTAAATATTTATAAAAATTTAATTTGTAACAATTTAATTATGCTTTTCCTTCATTTTCCACTTGAATTATAGTCTTTTTTCTATTTCTTTATGTATTTTTTACTTTTATTATTGAAATACTAAAACATGTACAAAAGAAAAAAATTTAAAGCAGGATCTCAAACAGATATTAGCACTCCCATATTCATTTCAGCATTATTCACAATAGCCAAGAGGTGGAAGCAAACTAAGTGTTCATCAACAGATGAATGGCTAAAGGAAATGTGGTCTATACACACTGATATAGTTTGGATATTTGTCCAAATGTCATGTTGAAATTTGATCTCCAATGTTGGAGGTGAGTGCAGTGGGAAGTGTTTTGGTCATGGGGGTGAATCCCTCATTAATGGCTTGGTGCAGTCCTCATGGTAATGAGCATTAATTACTACTCTATTAATACTAATAGAGTATTCTTGCTTTGTTAGTTCCCAGAAGATCTGATTATTAAAAAGAGCCTGGCACCTCCTCTTCTCCCTCTTTCCTCCTTGTCTCGCCATGTGATGCCAGCTCCCCTTCCCCTTCCACCAAGAGTGGAAGCACCCTGATGCCCTCACAAGAAGAAGCATATGCTGGCGTAATGCTTCTTGCACAGCCTGCAGAACTGTGTGCCAAATAAACTTCTTTCTTAATAAATTACCTAGTCTCAGGTATTCATCTATAGCAACACAAATTGACTAAGAAACATACAATGAAATAATAAGCATTAAATAAGAGGGGAATACTGTCACATGCTAAAACATGGATATACTTTGAGGATATTATACTAAGTGGAATGAGCCAATCACAAAAAGATGAATACTGTGTGATTCCACTCACATGAGATATCTAAGTAGTCAATTGATTGCAGATTGCCTGTAAAAAAAAAAGTAGTCAAACTCATAGAAACAACAGAAAGTAGAATGGTGGTTTCTGGGGGATGGGGGGAGTGAAAAATAAGTATAGAGTTTCAGTTTTGCAAGATGAAAAAGTTCTATAGAACTGTTGCACAGTAATGTGAATATACTTCAAACTACTAATCACTTAAAATGGTTAAGAAAGTAAATTTATTTTTATTTTATTTTTATTGTATATATTTAAAGTGTACTACATGATATTTTGATATACAAATATGCATAAACAAATAATTACTATAGTAAAACAAATTAATATATCCATCTTCTTACATAGCTACCTTTTTTTCTGGTAAGAGCACATTATTCCTACTACTCTTGCTATTCTCTGAGCAAATTTCTTGTATATAATTCAATATTATTAATGTCAGTCATTGTGCTATACATTAGATTTCAAGGCTTATTCACTCTACACAATTGCAACTTCGTACCATTTGACTTACATATCCTCATTTCTCCCTCCCTTCTTGCCCCCTGCCCCTGGTAACCACTATTCTATTCTCTGTTTCTATGTATTCCATTTTTTTTAGATTACACGTGTAAGTAGAATCATGAAGTATTTTCTTTCTGTGTCTGGCTTATTTCACTTAGCAAAATGTCCTCCAGGTTCATCCATGTTGCCACAAATGGCAGGATCTCCTTTTTTTTTTCTTGAGGGCTGAAGAATGTTATTATACATTGTATATATATACCACAATTTCCCTATCTATTAATTTGTGAACAGATGCCTTAGTTGTTTTCATATCTTGGCTATTGCGAATAATACTGCAATGAACATGAGAACACAGATATTTTTATGAGGTATTGATTTCATTTAAGTCTTACAATAGTTGTATTTTTAATTTTTTGAGAAATCCTCATAACATTTTCTTTTCTTTTTATTTAATTAATTAACTAATTGTTTTTTGTAGAGATGGAGTCTTGCTATGTTGCTCAAGCTGATCTCAAACTTCTGGCCTCAAGCAAGCCTCCTTCCTCAAAATGTTAAAATTTATACCATTTTCCATAATGGCTGTAGCAACTTACATTCCCATCAACAAATTTTATGTGTGTGTGTGTGTTTGTGTGTGTTTTACCATAATTAAAAAATGTATAAGCTTTCACGAGCCATTAAAAACATATAAAAATAGTAAAAACAATGAAGTCCTACTGGAGTAGTGTGGTCCCCTAATCCAATATGACTGGTGTGGCTATGTGAAGACACAGACACATAGGAAAAATGCTATGTGATGATAAAAACAGATTGGAGTTATGTAGCTGCAAGTGGAGGAACACCAGATTGCCAGCAAGCCACCAGAAACTAGGAGGAAGCAAGGATGGACACCCCTACAGGTTTTAGATGGAATGTGTCCCTGCAACACCTGATTTTGGACTTCTGTCTTCCAGAAATGTGAGAGAATAAATTTTTTTAAGCCACCCAATTTGTGTGTGTGTGTGTTTTTTTTTTATGGCAGCTCTAGGAAATTAATACAAGCAAGGATGATACCTATTTTGTTCACTGCTATATCCCTAGCATCTAGCCCAGTGTCTGTCTGGCATGTAGTAAGTGCTCAGTAAATATTCGTTGAATAAAAATGTACAAAAGTGGACAGATTAGCAGTGGTGTGCTAGTAAATGTTTTAACAACTGGCTTGGGGCTGTTTTAACAACTGGGAAGGGGCTGATTTATAGCATATGCTGATTTTCATGATGTAAATACTCTCACCATGGCTGATTTCAAGCTATCAATGTGATGTCAGAATTCCTAAAAATTCAACAACGGGTATTATTGAGCAGGTAGGAGGAGATCCAACACATTACTACTAGTGTACTGAGCCCTCATGTACCTATCACCCAGCTTCAACAATTATTGACTAACGGTAAATCTTGTTGTATCTCTACCCTTACCCGTTTCTCCCCACCTAAATTATTTCAAGGCAAAACAATATTTTGACAAATTAAATTTAATAAAATAAAGTTCATCAGTAATACTTTTATTTATTTTTCTTTTTTATTTCAAAACATTAAGGGGCTATAAATATTTTTGTTACATGGGTACACTGTATAATGTTGAAGTCAGGGCTTTCAGTGTGCTTGTCACCAGAACAGTGTGAGTTGTACCTGATATGTGAGTCTTTATCCCTCACCATCCTTCCCCCTTCTTAGTTTCCAATGTTCTCTCTTCGTGCCTATGTGTACCCATTTGTTTAGCTCCCACTTATTAGTGAGAACATGTGGTATTTGTTTTTCATTCCTGAATTACTTCACTTAGGATGATGGTCTCCAGTTCCATCCAAGTTGCTACAAACAACATTATTTCATTTCTTTCTACAGCTGAGTAGTACTCCATAATATATATAAATATATATATACATATAAATGTGATATATATATATATATCACTTTCTTTATCCACTCATGAGTTGATGGGCATTTAGATTGATTTCATATCTTTGCAATTGTGAATTCTGCTGCAATAATCATTCAAGTGCAGGCGTCTTTTTGATAAAATGATTTCTTTTCCTTTGGGTAGATACCCAGTAGAGGGATTACTAGATCAAAGGGCAGGTCTACTTTTAGCTCTTTGAGTAATCTCTATACTGTTTTCCACAGGGTTTTTTTTTTTTTTTTTTTTTGAGACAGAGTCTCACTTTATTGCCCAGGCTAGAGTGAGTGCCGTGGCGTCAGCCTAGCTCACAGCAACCTCAAACTCCTGGGCTCAAGCAATCCTGCTGCCTCAGCCTCCCAAGCAACTGGGACTACAGGCATGCGCCACCAT
>VSMD01059476.1:0-12114 GCA_008750895.1 Mirza zaza
TACTACTGAAACATGTAATTATTTGGGATGTTCTTACTGGGCAGCATCATCCTGTTTTGGGCTTCAGCAAAGAGCAAAAACTAAGGATAGTCATCAGGCTTACACTTCAACAGCATCAATTGCCCACAATCAAAGGACGGCTTCAAGCACCATTCTTCTTGCAGTGAGGAATGACCAAAAAAATCACACAATGGCCTGAGCATGTGCTAGAAAATATGGGCCTCAGTGAAACTATTTGTAAGTGGCTGAAGGACACAGTGGAACAAGAACTGTGAAGGGAGGAAGAAATGAAAAATAAAGACAGGACTTTTTAAAGATTGCGAACACACTGAGAATGTTAACATACTTGTTAAATAATCGAAGACTTTGCTCTTGATCTTCAGTGGCAAGGGCACTGCTAGGTTCAAGTTGAATTCCAACCCTTGCTTTTTCTTCTGCAGCAGATGCATCTTGTAAGATCCTTTGGGTTTGTTCTGCATTACAACATAAACGGGTATCACATTTCTGGAAAGGATGTAAGCTCACCCACTCCTTACTGCCTTTCTTTTCTAAAGTTATGTGCAACAATATGTTGCTGGAGATTTGGCTATACCAAATTATATATAAAAGGACAAACATTATTCAGTTTACATTTTTCTGAACAAACATTCATTAGCTCATTGAAAAATGAATCATTACCTGTTGTTCAAAACAAGTAATTGCTTGTCTTGGCTAGGGATTGATTGGCCCTTTTTCAAAAGTACATGCTAGTATTTTTCTGATTATGGGGCCTTGGAAGGAAACACCCACTTTCTTTGCAATATTTCAAAATGGGTTTCATGGAAACAGGAAGAAAGAAAAGAAGATGCCAGAATCTCTTTCAAATGTGGCTGCTTCCTGAGTCGTTGACCAGCAAAGTTCACCTTAGACTTGGGTTTGGGTTTGGTCTGTCTTGGGCTTGGGAAACCAGAGTCGCAGGGAGTCCTGCTGACTTTTAAAACTCACCAGTAGAACTCATGTTGTTCCTCCCCAGGATCTGACCATGATTTCTGCCTTACTTGGGCAGCACCCTCACTACACATCTGGTTCAACTCTTCTGACATTTTGTTCCCTCATCAGCCTCTTCACCCCTCCTTCCATCAGTCACAAGAGGCAATGGTCCCTAGCAAAGAACTGATGTCACCCCTATCAAAAGGATCCCCTTCCACATTCAAAGCCCACTCCATACAGCTCCTTACTCACCCCTGCCCGCACCGCCCCTGCCCTTGTTCACATCGCCTTCTGTTGTGTCTTCTCCTCTGGCAGCTCCTGGAAGGCAGTCCCCATCATCCCATCCGTGTGTCCCCAAGTACTGGTCCTGTGTCTGCCCATTGCAGACACACAATCTGTGCAGTCACATTGAATCACATCGCCAGGGAAAGGCTCACCCCAAGAGACGAGCTACAGGAAAGACAGTTGGGGAACTGCTCTCCCAGAGCTCTCCTCGTATGCTCACACTTAGATTTTCCTTCCAGCTCCAGTCTTGCCTCTCTTCCCAATGAGAAAGGGTTGGGAACAAAAGAAATGCAGTGGCCACCTTAAGGGGTGGGGACTGTCGCAGGGATGAGCCTCTCCTCCCAGCATGGTGGCTCTTACCATGCAATCAGGGCATTCTTTTTATCCTCACTGGCAGGAGTGAACTGTTGTGACAACCAGTGCTGTCCACAAACAACATTAAAAAGTAGACATAAAACATGAAGAGACTGTGTAGTACTTCTGGGATCCGTGAGTATCACCAGCGGGTGATAGTGAAGTACCATAACTTCTTGCCTTCAGCTTTATACTGAACAGATAATTTCGCCTTCTGTGGTTCACTTTGCAGCAGAACTCTTAACTTGGAACCTTCTTGCTCTAATATCCTAGGATGCAATTATTCAATAGCATAGTATATGTTTCTAATGATGGCAGCTGGCCCTTTTTGTGTGGCCAGAACTTGCAAGACCTCCTCAGTGTTTATATGAGCTGAGTCTACCCCATGTAGTGCGAGGAAATGGATTTCTTTCTGATGTCATTAAAGCCCCTCATAAATCAGCTCCTTCCAGGCAGCCCGCAGAGGACAAGCCCCATTGAACACAGATGGATCGCCCAATGCTGGAGGGGCTTGAGCCTCTACAAAGAACTTGCTTAATAGCCTGGAACGATTAACTTGCGAATCACAAAAATGTGTCTAAAACACCAATTCTGATCATGGATATGACATTCAGGTGGCAAATGAACTTGAACATTTTAGAATTTTATTTTTCAAAAAAAATTTAAAGACAATCTCTCTAGTTAAATTTTGATAACGTCATTGCTATATCTTTTTTTAAATAACTTTTTATTTTAAAGCAGTTTTGGACTCACATAGATGTTGCAAAAATAGTATGGAGGGTTCCCATGTAGCTTTCATTCAGCTTCCCCCTCATGGCAACATTTTACATAACCCTCTTGCAATGAGCAAAACCAAGAAACTCATACTGGCACAGTACTAAACTACAGGCATTATTTGGATTGAACTGGTTTTTATAGTCACTCATTTTTTACAGTGGTTGCATAGTTCTTTAAAATTTTATCATATATATCAATACCACAATCAGATTCTTTCCAAAATCAAGGACTTTTATTTTTACTTAGAAACATTTTCAAATATGCAGAAAAACATATAAAATAATATAATAGATATCAATGTTTCTAACTTAACATTTTGACACTTACATTTCAGAATTTTTTAAAGAATGAAAATATTAAGATACTGCTAAAATGCCATCTAGTCCCTTTCCCTCTCCCTCTTCTGCCTCAGCCAAGGTTATTTCTTTACAAAGCAAAATTAAGCAAACAAACCAAACTCACATTGTCCCTTAACTAAAAAGTTAAATGATTGCTACAGTAGATATTCAGGCTATTTTTTAATTATCAGTATTTTAAGTTATATCGTAAAAAATATTTATCAGAGTTTTTTTAGATGTTAAATAACAATAAAGGACTTGACAATTAAAACAAATAAAGGATTGCATTGGTCTTGTTTACCATAGTGCATAATGCACAGTAGATACTCTATAAAGTTGTATTGAATTAACAAATGAATGGATGATTAAATATTTTTCTGATAAATTTATTTTACATTACAGCCTCAACTACTGGATGAAGCCATTTATAAATATTCATTTTTACCAATTGACTTTTTCAGTGGATTGACCATTTTACTGAATGTTATAGCATGGGAGAGTTTACGATTAACCTATAATTCACCACAACTATCCTAAAAGGCAAGGACAATTTTTTCACTAAGACAAATCTTAAAAAATATGTAACTCTGATAAACCTCGGATCCTTCGGGTTCTGTCTTGGAGAAGTGTTGCAGGCAAATAAAGACTAGCAACCAAATGCTACTTCAAAAATAGTTCAGATCCTTTTCTTGCAATTCTCAAAAACTTGAATGGGTACCCATGTACACAGGCCACAGCAGCACCAGTAGAAACCCCCTTCTTTGACCTCTTTCCCCATCACTCCTACAACTGCCCCAGAACATCTGCTGCTACCACTTTCTCCAAACCCTTCTTCTCTGATCAGTTCTGTTCAGAGTCTCTCTCTCTCTCTCTTTCTCTCTCTCCCTCCTTCTTCTCCCCTTTATTATATAATAATATAATAAAGAAATGAAAGAAATTCTTCATTTCTTTATTATATTTACCAACCCAAACCCTCTCTTAGCAAGAAAGAATCCTTTTTCCTTAGAGGGAGGAAGGCTGAGAAATTGGAATAAACAATTACAGGGCTCTGTTTGGAAGACTGAGAGAAGAGAAACAGCCAAGAAGACTTCCATGCTACTTTGTTTTTTTAAATAACAGCTTTATTGAGATATAATGCACATGCTATAAAATTCACCCTCTTAAAATATACTGTCCAGTAGCTTTTATTCATAGTACAGTCATAGATGTATGTAACCATCACAACTATCTAATTTCAGAACATTTTCATTGTCTCATAAAAAAATCACTGTTCCCATTAACAGTCACTCCCCATTTCCCTCTACTTCTAGGCCATGGCAACCAAGAATCTACTTTCTGTCTCTATGGATTTACCTATTCTGGACATTTCATATGAATGGAATCATATAATAAGTGGCATTTTGTGACTGGCTTCTTTCTCTCAGGATAAAGTTTTGAAGGTTCATCCATGCTGTAGCATGCATCAGCAATTTATTCATTTTTATGACAGAATAATATTCCATTGTATAGATATACTATGTTTTGATCATCATTCAGTTAATGGACATTTGGGTTATTTCTACTTGTTGCCTCTTACGAATAATGCTGCAATGAACATTCTTACACAGGTTTTTGTGTGGACTTGTTTTTATTTCTCTTGGGCATATACCTAGGTGTGGACTTACTGGATTATATGGTAACTCTAACGTTTTGAGGAACCACGATCATTTTTGTGCCTTCACCTGCAGAATGAAAGCTCAGTCTAGCTTCCTTAACCTATTAATATATTATGCCTCACACTTAAAAATCCTCATTAAAACAAGAAAGATATAAATCTTTCTATTAGATGATTAGAAATCATCCCTCAGTTTGTGTCTGGGGCTGTGCAAGGTTTTATTCAGCATCACAGACATTTACTTCTGTATCATGAGAGTTTAGAGAGACGGATTGGATGTTTTTATTAAAATAAAAATCCATGTTATGTTGAAACTCACGATTAAATAGTGAGGCTGCTGTGCCTGATATTTTGGTTAGAATATCATGAAGCTTACAACTTTTCAGAGCAAACTATGTTCTTACCTTGGTAATACAGAAAAAAGCAGGTGAGCAGGTAAGGGCAGAATTCCTCCAGATGAGAGCAGAAAGCACAGAAAGCACCTGGACCTTTGGAAAAAAGCTTTAGGAAAAAATACTCCACTCTCTTTGGATAGCAATCCTGAGAGAGGACCTCTTTGTATTCCTTCAAGGAGAACACACCATCGTACACCAAGTGTGGGAGCACCTGGCTCATGTTGAATTCCCTCAGGATCATCTCTTTGTAACTCATCAGCGTTTCTGACAGCCACTTGTTCCTCTTCTCCTTTTCTCTCTGTGTCTTTGTCTCGCAGTGATAGAAACAAGACTTGGCTCCTCTCTGAAGCATCCTGGCATGTATGGAGCTGGGGAAATATCTCCGTCATGGGCCTGGCTGCTCTGTGGCCTTGGTGGGCTACGTCCATACCACACGGACACCTGGAAGCAAAGCCACACCGCCATCTGGAATTAGTATAGATCTGTGGGAAGAAGGAAAGCTTCGGATTAGACCCAGGGAGCCACACAGTGCTGACCATCTTGGCCCAAGAGGATTGAGCTGCACTAATTAACCCTTTGCAGCAGTAAACTTCAAAAGACAGACCAAGAGACGCAGTCTGGCCAACCCCTGTTCAATCTAAGTTCTTTCTGTCATCCCCAAATAATCATTTCCCCAAGGTCCTCTCCCCTGCCCCCAAATGATTATTTTCAACATTATGAATATACCATGCTTAGAGTCTATATGAAATGGCCTCCTCATAAGGTAGGAAGCTGTATCAGGAACTGTGCTGCTCATCTGTCTCTGGTCCAGCCCTTGCAGTTGGGTTTAGACACTGAGCTGCAGTAAAGCTATAGACAGTAAAGTAGCCAAAGTCAGTTGTGCAATGGGTGTTTCAGTTTTGTGAAATTGTCTACTGCATACTATTAGTAGCAGTTCCTTTCTGTTTTAGAAACTCAAAAACTTGTAAGTGATCGCTTGGTTAAATAATTCAATCCCATAAATGACCCCTCTCGTCTGAACCAAGCTTGGTGCTCACTTAATGAAACCAGATTAGGAGAAGGGATTATTGCTGGCTCAGGGGCAGCTGCTGCCATAAGCGATGCCTCACTGCGGATTGTGCGGATATAATACGATTGCTCCACGCCACCCTTCGTGTTTACACCTGCCTGGAACCTTTCAGGCCCTGAAGTAACCTCAGAACAGTCCCAGGCCCCGTTTGTGTGTGACCAGTTCTTCTCCCAGGTGCTCCGTGTCCTGCTCCTCCCCATCTGTTGACATGAGCTACAGCATCCGGGTCCTTCTCCCGCTCATGTTGCCTGCGTCTTCTCTCTAAAAGTCGCCTTAAGACCACGTGCAGGTAAAGAGGAGTGATTTAAAGAAGCTCAAATGTTTCTTACTTTTTTCCAGGTAGGAAATTAGGGAAAATATTATCATAACCAATGCGGTTCTGGTAACATTCTTGCCAGTTTTTAGAAGCAAATAGATCTTTTCTGTAGCATCTGCATGGAAGATTCACTTTTCAGGAAATCAAAACTCCTTTGAGTGGCCTGGTAGCAGTAATCACAAGTAAAGACTTTTGCTGGCTTTGCTTCTGACCTTGTGTGTGACTTGGAGAAAATAACTTTGTCACTATACTCCATTGTATTAACCATGTGATTTGGATACTTTGATGTTTTGGGGGACTTGCTGACCCTGGGGAGACTACCCTTCCCAGGGTTAGCCAGTTCCTAGAGACATCAAAGAACTTGCCTGGCCGCCTGCCTTTCATGCACAAACCAAGCAAGCCAGAGCCACACCCCAAGCAACGCCTTTGTCAGGCTCTTACGCTGGGGGCTACCATCCATCTGTCCTAATCCCCCCAGGGCCTGCCACCTAACACTAGGGACAGTGCCTGTTCCCCACAGCTCTGCAATTATTCCAACTAGCCAATCCTGAACTTGCTTACTCATCTGCTCCTTCCCATGGAAACCACAATAAGGTTCTTGCCGATGTTTTCCTCTTACTCCGTCTATCTCCTGACCTCCCTGGGCACCTTCCTCTTGGGAACTGTGGGTGCCAAGCTAGCTTTTCAATCACAGTCATCTCCTGTGGCCTCACCGCACTGGAATAATAATAAAACCTGCATTGAAAACACCCATCGCAAGTGCAGACCTGGGCTGGGCTGTGACAGTGCTGTGAAGCACTTTGAGCTTCATGAAGAACGGGGTCAGAGGCAGTCACAGAATCCCTTGCTGCCTTCCTCAGCGCCAGCAATTTCTGTAAATGCAGCCCTTGTTGAAACTTCTGGGGGAAACAGTGCCATCTTGTGGTAATCCGTAGTCACTTAGGCCATTTTTTTAAAAAAATAGACCATTTTTAGAGTAATTTTAGGTTCACTGCCAAGTTGAGAAGAAAGCACAGAGTTCCCATATACCTCCTGCCCTCCCCCACACGCACAGCCTCTCCCATTATCAACGTCCCCATGGGACACATTTGTTACCATTTATGTACCTACATTGATACATCATTATTGCCCAAAGTCCTTGGTTTACATTGGGTTTCACTCTTTTTTTTTTTTTTCTGAGACAGAGTCTCACTCTGTTCCCCAGGCTACAGTGCTGTGGTGTCAGCCTGGTTCACAGCAACCTCAAACTCCTGGGCTCAAGCGATCCTTCTGCCTCAGCCTCCTGAGTAGCTAGGACTACAGGCATGCACCACCATGCCCGGCTAATGTTT
The DNA here is from genome assembly GCA_008750895.1 of Mirza zaza. NCBI lineage: Eukaryota > Metazoa > Chordata > Mammalia > Primates > Cheirogaleidae > Mirza > Mirza zaza. Next base: position 7,489 of record VSMD01059476.1, read on the forward strand.
TCTATATGTTTTTAGTTGGCCAATTAATTTCTTTCTATTTTTAGTAGAGACGGGGTCTCACTCTTGCTCAGGCTGGTTTCGAACTCCTGACCTTGAGCGATCCTCCCGCCTTGGCCTCCCAGAGTGCTAGCATTACAGGTGTGAGCCACCACGCCTGGCCTGGGCTTCACTCTTGGTGGTGTACATTCTGTGGGTTTGGACAAATGCATAATGACATATATCCCCTATTACAGTGTCATACGGATAGTGTCACTGATCTAAAAATCCTCTGTGGTCTGCCCATTCATCTCTTCCTCCCCTCAATCTCTAGCAACCACTGATCTTGTTACTGTCTCCATAGTTTTGTTGCAGGCCATTTTTACTCTAAGAGTTTTCTTATTTGGCTGCCCACTTTGTTCTGGATGAGTGATATGGAATAATGGTGAATAAGATAGGCAGCCACCCTACTCCAGGAAAGAGGTGCAGGTGAGGGCAAATAAATAAAAATAATTTCAATAGAGGGGAAAAGACACTGACAGAGAATGGGGCAGGGCTGCCTTACATAGAGGGGGCAAGTGGCACATAAGCTAAAACTGCCATGGTGGAAAGAAATCAGATATTAAGAGTGGGCAGAAAATATTAAGAAGCAGAGACTCAGAATGTGTGAAATCTCAGAGGCCAGGGAAAGTGGGATGCATTTAAGCATTGAGAGCTCCATGAACTAGCATATGGGGAACATTGCAGGATGTGGGGGTCATGGGATTATGATGGCGAGGCCATCAGGAGCTCAATCTTGCTGGCCTGGCAGGTTTTGATAAGGAATTTGGATTTTACTCCATTTTCAGTAGAAAGCTCCTGAAGGCTTTACCCAGGGAGTAACATAATCTGTCAGATGTTTTAAGAAGCTTATAGTTGAGGCTAATATTTTACCCTTTGCTTTAACATTTGTTCTCTTTCCTTCTATATATTTTTTCCTGAACCATTTGGACATAAGTTACATACATCATGACTAAATGTTTTAGCTTATTTTTACTGAGAATGGAGATATATAGCTTTAGAATAATTATCAACTTCATAAATTTACATTAACCCAATGCTTTTATTTAATACACCATCTGTATTCCAATTTTGTTGGTTAATCTAATAATGCCCTTTATATAGAATTTTTATTACATCCTGGATCCCATCTGGGGTCAGGCATTGCATTTAATTGCCGTGACTTTTTAGCTTCCTTTAATCTGGAGCATTCCTAAACACTTTGTCTTTTATGATATCAACATTCTTGAAGAACACAGTTCCTTTCTCCCAACCATTATAAAAAAATATAATCTTCATTTTGTGTTTTTGTGATGTTTCCTTGTGATTATATTGGGCTTATACTTTGTAGGTATGACTTTTGCATGGGGATGTTATGCCTTCTTTAGAATATCACCTCTGGAGGTACATAAAGTCCACCATTAATTTTGATTACCTGGTCCAGGTATTGCCTTATTTCTCCACTGTATAATTATTTTTTGTTTTCTCCTTAGCAACTAATTAAGTCTGTAGGGAGACATTTTATGTCCATGCCAGTATCCTGTTGCTTCTCAGAACTGTCCCCTAGATTGAGTATGATGATTCTTACCTGATCCAGTCTTCACTATGATGCTGGCAAAGTGATGATTTTCTAATTTCAAAGGTAGCTCTGCATTTGCCATTTAGTCCTTGGCCTTAGGCTGTAAGCTGAACTCTTCTCTCCATTTTTTTCTACTATTGGTATGGACTCATGAATTCCTATATTTTTCAATGGTTTATTATTCATTACTGCACTTAATTATTAATATTTTTGGTGTTCAAAGGATATCATTTTGGCCAATGGGAGCCGCTTCAAGCTGGTTACTATGTCCCTGTAACATGTTTCCATCATTTTTGTGGGGAGGACTGTCCTAATTTTCAGGAAAACGAGATGCTTCAGGCTTAACTTGAACCTATAAACCTGATATAATTTGCATGTCGTCCTCTCCAAATCTCATACTGAAATTTGATTCCTGATCTTGGAGGTGGAGCTGCAACTGCAGTCACCACTTAAATTTATAATAATCCACTGTGACTCTCTAACATCCATTTGTCTTCAACAGAGGCCAAATAGATAAGGTAAATGGGGTGTGGTGAGAATCACCACCTCTGCATCTTTCAAGTTCTTGAGGGCAGCAGTAATCTCTGTATTTCCTCCAGGTATATAGTATTGCTTTTGATTTACTATTTTTGTAGGTTGAGAAAGTTCTAGTGGCTTCTGCTTGGCCTTTCTTACCAGAGTAGCCTTAAATCCATGGGTCAGGGAACTACTGCAGGGGTTCTGCCAGTTCTGAGTGTGTCTGTTCAAACTCTGCATTCTGGAACTGGGGAAATAACCACAGTGCGAATTTGGAAAACAAACAGGCTCACTGTGAGATGGATCCTAGCCCAAACCTGGAAATAACCCAAATATCTATCAACAGATGAATAGATAAACAAATTGTAGTATATCTGTACACTGGAATACTACTCAGAAGAAAAAGAACAATAGATACACACAAACATGGGTAAATATTAACATTATTGTGCTGAGTGAAAGAATCCAAACAAAAGGAGTACAAACTATATGATTCCATTTACAGAAAACTCTAGAAAATGCAAACTAACTTACAGTATCAGAAGGCAGATTTGTGGTTGCCTAGGGATTGGGTGTGGGGACCCAAGAAAGACAAAGTTTCAAGAGGCCCAAGGAGACTTTGGGGTGGCTTAAGTGGGTCCATGACATTTGACAATATGCAGGCAGCATGGGAAAAGCAGAAACCATACAGCAGCAGTTGAGAAATGACTGGAAGAATGAGTCCTGTGTAATTCTGTCCAGAAGCTTACTGAGGAAGGACTAAGAAACATACAACGGTATTGGTTAGTGCCACACTTTATGGAACCTCCTCTGGGTGCTATTTGTTTTCCTTATTTCCTTATTGTTTTCCTTATTTACTTATTTCCTTATTTGTTTCCTATTTGTTGGCTTAATCTGATTAGCTTGTTCCCCTCAGCTCTTTCTCCCACTGATTCTGCTCCTAGTGGCACTTTTCTACCTTTCCACCTTTCTAACATCTTTCAACCTCTATTTTCCTTTAATTTCTCCCTTTTAAACTATACCAGTCCAAAGCTAAGCTCTCCCATTTCAAAACTCTTTTTTTTTTTGAGACAGAATCTCACTTTGTTGCCCAGGCTAGAGTGAGTGCCATGGCGTCCTAGCTCACAGCAACTTCAATCTCCTGGGTTCAAGCGATCCTACTGCCTCAGCCTCCTGAGTAGCTGGGACTACAGGCATGGGCCACCATGCCCGGCTAATTTTTTTTGTATATATATTTTTAGTTGGTCAATTAATTTCTTTCTATTTTTAGTAGAAATGAGGTCTCGCTCTTGCTCAGGCTGGTTTCAAACTCCTGCCCTCTAGCGATCCGCCCCCTCAGCCTCCCAAGAGTGCTAGGATTATAGGGGTGAGCTACCCGGCTGGCCCATTTCAAAACTCTTATGGGATTTAATACCTGTATCACATACTATGACATGTTCAATTAAATTTTACCAAGGTTGAAAGACACCATGGTGTTAAGTGCGTAGACACTGGCATCAGATTGTCTGGGTTTGATTCTCAGCTCTGTCATCAAGTGGCTGTATGACCTTGGCCAAATGACAGTCTCTGTGCCTCAATTTCTCCAGCTATAAACGGCTATAATAACAGTATCTCTTGTAATGAAGAGTAAGGAATTACTATTTGCAAAGAGCTTAGAACATGTTTGCTATATACTAAGCTCTAATTCGTGTTCCTGCTGCAGGGAGTTTCATGCTCATAGTTACAAGGGATACAAAGATGTGTATGGCATTTACCCTAGACTCAAAGAGCTAATCATTTTGTGCTGTACAGATTTAAACTTTCATGGAGTTCTTTTATGTGCCCTGGCCCATTGGCCTCTGCATTGGGGCCGCCTTGGCATGAAGGCCAAGAAGGTGGATTTTCAATGGCCACTTTTTAGAACAGGTTTGTGAGCGAAAGAATGGTGGCTGCCAGAATTCAAGAGGGGAAAGGCAGAAGCCCATTTGAGGAAGAGAGTTGTTGGTCTTCCCAAGATTTTGGGAGATTTGCGTTTTAACAGACAGAAGGCCATTGCCTGGACGTGCCTCCGAAGGCACAAGAGCCCATTCAGACCCCAACCCAGTGGCCCGGGTCAGGGCTGTAGCCCCTAAACCTGCAGCGTGCGTAGCCCCGCCCCCGCCCCCCCGCAGCCCCGCCCCTCCCCGCAGCCCCGCCCCTCCCCGCAGCCCCGCCCCTCCCCGCAGCCCCGCCCCTCCCCGCAGCCCCGCCCCTCCCCGCAGCCCCGCCCCTCCCCGTAGCCCCGCCCCTCCCCGCAGCCCCGCCCCTCCCCGCAGCTGTGCCTAGCCTTGGCCCCGCCCCATCGCCGTCGCCACGCCCCTGCGGTGTGCCTAGCCTTGGCCCCGCCCCATCGCCGTCGCCACGCCCCTGCGGTGTGCCTAGCCTTGGCCCCGCCCCATCGCCGTCGCCACGCCCCTGCGGTGTGCCTAGCCTTGGCCCCGCCCCATCGCCGTCGCCACGCCCCTGCGGTGTGCCTAGCCTTGGCCCCGCCCCATCGC